>JAVSBS010005346.1:65942-100769 GCA_033124195.1 Coracias cyanogaster
CTGGGTGTAAAGACTGCTGCTCCTTGCAATGCCCGAGAGCACCTCAGCGTTTTCTCCTATGATGAGACATAGTATTGTACTGCCTTAATTTATTTTCCTGTACTAATGGTGGACTTTTGATATTGCCAGGACTGGGCAGTGCACTTGCAGACCTTGAGGAGACACTGCATTATCTCCTGCGGAAGTATTTGCCTCATGGAGAGGCCAGAGGAAGCTCTCCTGGGCAGCATGAAAGCCTAAAATAGAGTAGCAGCCCAGGAGCATGGCACGTGTATGCGTTGTTTGCGCCAGGACAAAAGCATCTAATTTGGTTTTTTGCTGCCAAGTTAAAACTCAACTTCAGAGGTTTCCAGCTTCCTATTTCCACACAGCTGTTACAATTAGGACCTGGGCCCTCTAAACTAAACAAAGCTTTCATTTTAAGCATTTGTGGTGCTGGTGAAGCAACGTTATGCTGTGCGACGAGTGTCCAGCAAGCCGTGTGGGCAACACAGACCAGCAGCCAGACTTTCTAAGGATGCAGGCATCTATTTGAGCAAGCTCTTGGGCACATCAAACTGTCACATAAGATTTCCATGATGAGCTGGCATGAAATTCAAATTATGGGCAACTATTGCTTTCCACTCTGCTGACAACTTATTGGGAATTGCACTGAGTCTCTGCTGCAGGCCACTCCTTTAGCTTAACATGACCTGACAGACAGTACCCAATGCTGTGCGTCACAGCACAAAACATCGCACAGTGCATCTGAAGAGAGAAAGGGGGGATCCTGGGAATAGAAATACTTTTTAAAGCTTTTATAGGGAAAGAGGAGGCTTTATTCACAAAAGCTTAGGATGGAGGTATTTGACTTTGATTCCCTTCCATATCCTTAGGAAACCGTTGTTGTGCTTCTAATGTAAAAACTACTACTGCTACTACCATCCTCCACCATGGATGATGCTTGGGACAGTGAGACGTTCAATGACCAAATCTCTTCCTTGCCCTGCGGCAGCACATTGACACCCTCTGCCTGGGTGGCAGCTCCTGGTGTGTTACACACAGAGTACTTAGTGAGAGCAGTGATTCTCAACTCGGGTTCCTATGGCCTTCAACACACCTCCAGCCCTTTCTTCTGCAATACAAATGTGAACTGCCCTTAAACACTTCATTCTAATTTAATTTGGAAATAATATAAATCTCAATCTTATCCCCAGATGATCAGAACTGCATGTGCTGTATAAGGAAAAGACCGCACCCAGAAAGTGGGTTTGGCACAACTGCTGCCTTTGTGTGTGAAATATCTAACCGCATTTCAGATCCCATTGTAATTTATCTCGTTCTTTCCTTCTCTACTCCTTTTCCTCCATATATGAGGTCCTATACAGGTTACAAACTCATAAAGCTTAATGTGTGAATAAGACTTTTCACTGCACTCTTTTACAGGAGGTTTCAAATTATATCAAACACTAAGAAACTTCACTGATGCTGCCCAATGTCTCAAAGGGCTTAGGTCCTCCCAGAACTTCCATGCCTGCAAATAACACATTTCTGCAAACAATTTCAGTAGCAAATCGTTAAGCCACATAGACATGCAAATGTGAGATTGACTCCCTGAACCTGGCAGGGACGAGCACACCAGCTGCATTTGAAGTGTCAAAGGCAGTTGCATTGCATAGCGAGTAGATACTTTGGAGCAGCCCCATTTGAAGTGATCTGTGAATGCTGCGGCCCTCTACCTGACCCCTGGGTGAATAAAGATGTTGGTGTGTGCCTGGAGAGAACCAGTGTGCCGTTTCTGATTTCACCACTGCATTGGTTGTGTCACTAGAAGGCCACAGTGCTTTCCTGGCCTGGGGACTGCCAGAAGTTTGGTGGGAGGTGATCACAAGCTGCTGGTGTAGTGACAGCCTGGAAAAGTGCAGCAGTAAGTGGCTTTGTATGCAAAAGGGCTAAAGGGTGGAGAACTGTACAGTTTAGCAGCTGTGCTGCTCTGTCTGTGCAGAAAGCTAAGTGGTAGCCCAAGGACTGGGGATGTTGGCTCCTGATCAGTTCTGTTCAAAAACAGAGTCACAGTGAAGTTATAAGGGAATGCAGAGGCACCATTCAGACAGAGTGGAATTAAGGTTTTATGTGGATTTACATTAATTTACCAATTTCAGATTTTCAAGACACGGCTTTTCCTGAATTGGAAAGTTCTATCAACCAGCTGTAGGTCTTTACTTTGCAATTCAATCCCTCCTTCTCGCTGTCGCAAATGAAAGTATTATTTGTAAGAGTTAAGATTATACAGGGAGCTGTAATTGCCATCCATATTTTCATTTCACATTATGGCATGGATGAGAGATCCATGTAATTTCCGAGTGTTTTCCACCCTCTTCTGTTTACTGATAGTGAAATGGGCACCACAATAACCTCCTAGACCAGTTTCTCCAGTGCAGTGTTGGAAAGTCCTGCCTATTTTACTGCAACGAAGTAATGGTAACTCCTTGAGTACTTGATGAAGCTCCATCGCTGTCCGCCTCTTGCAGCACCTTCCTGCACCCCTTGCCCTGACCCCAAGAACCAAGTCATCCCTGGCTAGAGGAGTTCAGTTGGTGCTGAGGGCAGCCCTCCCTTCTTCTTCCTAAGAAGAATGTGCAATAGGTAGGGTAAATGCTGGGTGATTAAAGCTCGAATAAGAAACATGGTTCAGCTGATCATGTGTGTATGAAGAAAATAAGTAATATTCCCTGCAGAAGTGTGGGTAGGGGTTGTATGCTGGGCAATGTTGCTTTTAACGACTTGGGTGTTGGATAAACTCTCCCGTTTGTGGTTTACAGTATCTGGCCTTTAAACAGAAAGGGTTTTCTGGAGGTATGCAGTGTGTCACATGTGATGTAGTGAGTTGAGGTGAGAAGAGTCCGTGTCACCTGATGCAACTGATGCAAGCCGTAGGACTCCCCACATTCAGCTCAGAGAGTCTCTAAGCCCCTCTCATGGCCTCCTGCTCACCCTTTAACACTGCCTGGGGCTGTGACAGCTGTGACATTTGAGTGTCTCTGACATTTGCTTCATTTCAGGCTGCTGGGATTGGTGGAGTCTTCAGAGCATCACTTCACTCCTGTACTCATAGAATGCATTGGGTTGGAAGGGACTTCTAGAGGCTATCTAGTTCAACCCCCCTACAATAAGTAGAGACCTCTCTAACTAGGTCAGGTTGCTCAGACCCCTGTCAAGCCTGACCTTGAATGACTCCAGGGATGGGACCTCCACTGCCTGTCTGGGCAACCTGTTCCAGTGATCCACCACCCTCATGTTAAAGAACTTTTTCCTAATCTTAACCTAAATCTACACTTTTCTAGCTTAAAGCTATTATTACCCCTTGTCTTGTTGCTACAAACCCTTGAGAACAGATTCTCCCCTACCTTATATAAGCCCATTTCAGGTATTGGAAGTTTGCTGTAAGGTCCTCCTGGAGCCTTCTCTTCTCCAGGCTGAACAACCCCAACTCTCTCAGCCAATTTATGCACTGAACTGTACACCCCTTGAACCCGTATTTCTCCAACTTTGAGAGAAGTATGTTGTGGGGGACTGTGTAAAAGGCCTTGGGGAAGTCCAGGCAGATGACATCAGTAGCTCTTCCCTTGTCCACTGATACAGTCACTTCATTGTAGAAAGCCCTGATGTTGGTCATGCAGGATTTGCCCCAAGTGGGGCAAGGCTTTTCCAGATCTAAGTCTGTGGGGCTGCAGGTCAACCTTGGACCTTCCAAGGGTGGTCCACATCCAGCAGACATACAGGACAGAGGAAAAGGAAATGTCATGTGGCTGGCCTTTTCCAAGTGCAGCTCGCAATAAGGAACACAAAACTCCTGGGATTCAAGGACACTCAGGTCCCAGATCATGCAAGAAAACCCTATCTTTTAGCTCATCTGTTAAAGAAAAATAGAGCATGAAAGTTACTATGCCATTATTCTTCCTAACTTGCTTGGCTACTTACTCTCACATTATTTTTAACTTCTTATTACTCTTATCTGCACCTCTGTCCTTTATGAGTGTCCTCAGATCGTTTCTACCTTTCATACGTCCCATTTTCCCCCTTCCATCCCCTATCCTCCTCCCCTTCCTTAATCCCTCCCTGCAATCATTTGCATGTGCCTGTCACTTTCTCTTTGAAAATACTTCTAAGCACCTTCTGTTCTTCTCCGATTGTATCTCCCCAAGATAAAATTTCTATAATAAAACCCCTTTTGACAGAGGCAGGCAGCAGCAACATTCGTTTTTCTTTTCCAGGCTCCTGCCAGCTCTCTGATCCGAGCTGACACTGACTGGGTGTAGGTCAGATTTGGTGGCTACTGCACATCCCCTCAAGCTACCCAGTGGATGTGAAATCTGGCAGGCTAGACAGCCTTTCAGCTACTTGGCCTACACATGCACTATGCAATTTGTTTGGTCTATGAGCATTTGGCTTCATCTTTATCTCTCTGCAGATCTTAACTCTTTACTGGATGCTGTTGGAAATGGTGCTGTCTTCAGGTGTATCGTAGATGCCATTAACTGATGGAATTGTTATCTGACCCCATTGTGTAGGAAGTGTGAGTGTTGAATGAAGCCTCCCCAAGACGGAGCTGTCGTGGTAATGGATGGAAGGGATAGTGTCTGACCGCCTAATTGAACCGTGCTATACTGCACAACACAGCAATGTCCTGTGCTGCTGTGATGAGGAGCATCTGTGGTGAGTGAAGCTGGGGATGCTAAAAAGAAGGAAAAAAAGTGTAAATGTATGGGGGATAGATATTGATACTCCATAGGAAAGATTATCCTGCAGAAATCTTAATCTAGGGTGGAAATCTTAACAAATGTGGCAATTATATCTCGAGAAAAATGTGGGTGTCTTCACGTAGAAACGTCTGGATAAATAGTGGCCCAAGGGTAGGTGAATGATGTTCCCGGGACCTTCCTTAGGTTTCTTGATTACTATAATAAAGGTTTCTCAATCTCAAAGTAATCAGACACAATCTTACAATTTTAAATAATTCTAAATAAGGCAAAAATTATTTCTGTTGGCTATTGTCCAAAAGAGAGTTAATCTTTTTCTCATTAGCTGGCCTAAACCCCTAGTTCACCTCTGCTTGCATTTTCTAGCATTTCCTGGGCATCCGAACTCCAATTACACTGATTGCTGTGCTGCTGTATGCTAAGCTGATGTTCTTATCCCATTCTACCTATGAAAGCTATATGCTATCTATGCCATCTTGTATCTACACCTGTATCTGTCCTAGCTTGCTTAAATATTATTCTTCAGCCTACTTAAAAGAGCTGCAGTTAAAGGATGGCTCTATACCACTCAGCAACCAGACCACTTTGGACATTATCACAACCTGTTTGAGGCTCTGGTTGATATTATCAGGACAGTGTGGTGGTCTGTCAACCTGTCACTCCTTTCAGCTGTGCTCTCATGTCTCCAGATGGAGCTCAAACTCTTCCTTGTACAGTCCTCAGGTAAACTAAATTAACACCTGAGGGCTCTGAATACTGACTTTTAATTAAAAGTGCTTGTCCTCCTTAACTCGGTTAATGTATCTTGCCTATCTCCTGTAACATGCTTTGCTGTAGTAGTACCAGTTAGACTTAGTCCGTGTCCTGTGTTAGGACTTGTGAGCTTCTGGAGATTCTTTTGCTGTGGTGGCTGTGGTTCGAATAAAGGTGCTGACTTTGGGATGGATTTACCATTCCCATGGAAAGACACTAGCTTGTGATAAAGATAAAATTGGTGGAGAGAAATGGGCAGGTAACACTGACCCACTAAAGGGTATCTGGAGCCAATAGCAATGGTGATAGAGTTACTTATTTAAATGGAGTGGTTGGGTGGGGACACCTGTTGCCCAAGGTGGAGCCTTTGGATAGACTACTATCTTTACTGGTCTGGAGAGAGTATTTAGAAACCAGACCCAGGCCTTTATCAATGTGCTAACTTAGTTCAAATTAAGCCAGCTAACTCAAGTGATAAAATCTGAGGTTGATGCACTCAGACAATATTGCTGACCATTGATTAAAATGGAATGAAATAAAAAATGTAATTATTTTAGCTCTTAAAAGTTAAGCAAAATAAATCCTACTTTATAACTTTTCCAGACTAGATAATAGCAGATAATAGGAGCTATGGGACAGCATACCTAATAATGAATGTCATCAGTAAAACCTAAAATAGTAAGCCAAAACCTCAGAGCCTCTCGCTTACTTCCCTCCTGGTGGGACTGGGGTGAGAATTGGAAGGGTAAAAGTAAGAAAACTCATGGGTTGAGATGAGAACAGTGTAATAATTGAAATAAAGTAAAATAATACTACTACTAATTGTAATAGTAATAATAATAAAAAATTGCAATGAAAAGGAAAATCACAAAAAAATAGACATAAAACCCAAGAAAAACAAGTGGTGCAAGTGAAAAAGAATTGTTCACCACCGACCGACTGATGCCCAGCCTGTTCCTAAGCAGCAGCCCCCCCACTAGCCTTCCCCCTGGTTTATATGGTGAGCATGGCAGCAATATGGTATGGAATATCCCTTTGGCCCGTTGGGGTTAGCTGTCACAGCTGTGTCCCCTCCCAGCTTCTTGCACACTCCCAGTCTGCTCTCTGGCAGGGCAACATGAGAAACTGAAGAGTCCTTGACTTAACTCAGCCACAACTAACACATCAGTGTGTTATCAACAATATTCTCGTCCTAGACCCAAAACACTGCACTATACCAGCTACTGAGAAGAAAATTAACTCTACCCCATCCAAAACCAGGACATTTATCAAGCCTATTAGTGTGCAAGGGCCGTGCATAACTGAGGTGCAAGATAGAGGAGACAAAGCATCATATTCCTCAGCAAATTTAAATGCTCCTAAATTAATTGCCTATTTATACATATCAGTTTAAAACCTCAGGTTCATGATCTTGATCTGAGTAATTATCAGTAGAAGAGTGGATGACTGAACACAACTTTGGGACTAAAAGCTGATAGTGTGATATTGCTGACAGAGGTACTTGTTTCTACAGTTGGCTGGAGCATTCAGCTCTAGGTTAAGCAATGTCACCATGTTGTCAGGTTGGCTAGTTTTGACAAAGAAAAGCACCTTCAGCTCCCTCCAAACTCAGTGGGAGGAAATTGGCACCTGTGGGTTGTGTTTCAGGGCAGAGCCCAACTTTCAGAACTGGATGTGTGTGAGCATGGGAAAATGCTGGATGCCTGCTGCTCCCTGTTACTGTGTGTACTTGCTACACATATGAGAAGCACTGAAATAGAAGCCAGCACCCAATGAATGTTCATGGAGTTGAACTGCTTGCCAGTATCGCTTTATCAGACTGTTTAAGGATAGCAATTTTGTCAGATAAAATTAAGCTGTTCCCAGTTCTTCCTCTTTCAATGCCTTCTTTCTCCAGTTATGGCACAAGTATTTATTAATTTAACCCCTTTTTTCGCATCCATGCCATTTTTCTTCCATTTAGCCTCTTCTTCCCTCATGCCTTACTTCTTGTTCTTCATTATTTTGTTTGCTTTTCTCCTTTTTCTTGATTTACAGTTCTTTGGTTGTCATACATCCCATTTCACTACTTTTGTCCTCTGTAGCTCAGTTTTAAGTCACCTGCTCCTTTCCATTGCACATCTGTTTCCTTGTGATTGTCCACCTTCTCCTTTTTGTCCACAGGACAGTAATGGCCATCAGCCACCATCTCCCTTCACATGAGGGTCTCCAGGAAACATGTTAGAAGAAATAGAGGCATACAAAGGAGTGTGGAATCCTCCTTTGATTGCTAGTCAGTCAACCAGCAACTCTGGTGAGATGGAGATGGGCAGGCAGAGTGACTGGGAGGAAGCCAGCTCAGAAAGCTCTCCTCAGGACATCCCTGGAGACTGGGAAGCACTGCTGTCTGCTTATCTTTGTTTCTGTATTTGCCTTTAAGCCTCTGCTCTTGGCCATTGTCAGAGGTAATGAGCTGGATGGCCCTGTGGTCAGCCCTAGCAAGGACAGCCTTGAGGCTGCCTGCGAGTGGGTGATAGAGCTGTATGTCAAAAGTTCTCATACAAGGGCCCCCTCTCCACTGACACAGTCTCAAGCTTTCAGTGAGTCATGTCACTTCTCCCTCAGCAGCAGAAAGGGTCAAATTCTGACATCCTGGGGATTTGCATAGGCATTTTCAGCCACAAATATACAGATAAAGTTTCACATGGATGGCTGAGTCCTGCAGCTCTTTTCAGAATAGAGGGACAATTTTGCCCACCCACAAAGAAATAATAGAAAAGGAAAAAGCAAAATGAATAGCACAATCCTCTAATCTGATTCCAAACATCTAAACACAATCTCCCTCTGCTTGTTCTTGCTGATCACTTGGAAGACAAACTTTCCCTATCTTCAGCCCTTCTCCTGTGCTCAGATGTGCTAAGTTATTCTGCTCAGGCTGAGGAGCCCTAGCCCTAGAACCAACAAGGAGGAAACACCAATGCCATGCTCCACTCTGTGATCAGACAGAGAGGAAGATGCATGTGGTGCTGTGCTTTTGGATAACTTAACTCTTTGTCAGAGCACTATGAAACACTTCTCTTTAGGTTGCCCAGGGGGATTGTGGATGCTCCAGGTTGGATGGGGCCTTGAGCAACCTGGTCTGGTGTCCCTGCTATGTCAGGGGGGTTGGAACTAGATGATCTTCGAAGTCCCTTCCAATCCAAACCACTCTATGATTATATACCTCTTCATCTCCTGGCCCTGGGAGTCACAGCTGTGCCACTGGTTATGGTGCAGGATATATAACTATGTCTTGTTACAGGAGTTGCCCATGGACAGTAAACCTGCAGGTCATGGATGCAACCATGTGACACCGTATGGCAACAGCTCATGAAGCGGTGCATGTAACAAGAAAACAGCAGAGAAAAATTAGGAAATATAATATTCTGGCAATTATTTTGAAGGAAACCTGTGATATCTCTTAGAAAGAAAATGTTAAATTTACCAAATTTTGGTTCTAAACTAATAAAGTCCATCCTGGCTGTGCTTTAAATGCTGCCCAAAGCAACCTTCAGTGAGTGCTGAACCTTCTGCAAAAAAGACAACCACACAGCCAACAGCAGGCACCTTGATCTCTAAGAAGGATATCACTATAGAACCCAGCCACTTCAGCAAAGGATCACACACCAGAAGTAAGCTGGTGAGCAGACTACGATAACAATCCTTCCTCTGACCACGGGCTCCTGCTGGCACTTCTGGTTTGGCTGTCCACTGCCTGCTACAGCCTCCATGTGCCCCTCTCCAGTCTTTCTGGTTTGCAGCGAGAAACAGAAACAAAAGCAACTTGTGACACCCCAGTTAGCTCACTGATATTGTCAGCTGATGCATGCCTTCCTTTCAAGGAATAGCACCATGGGCCTATGGGCCGTCCAATTTCTCCTACAGCTGTCCAGAGTGCATTTGAGGGTGTCTCTACTGGTGAGGGGGTTTTCTTGCCTGTCCTTGGATTGTGCAGAGCTCTGGTCATCTTCACACACCCTCCATCACCTTGCTGATTGCTGTCACCTGAGTTTGGGCTTAGGAACTATGAGTTGAATAGATGTAGGAGCTGGACTTCACTGCAAAGGGGCCTTTTCTTCTTTTTTTATGATTTGTTTTAATCAGTAGATTCTGGCCAAATGTTTAGACTAGAGACTAAAAGTGCTTTCCTTTCAGAGGTGATACAAACACCGGGTACTGAAAAACAAGAGTATAGGCACTACAGTGATAATCTGATTTTAGAACTCAGCAGTCATCATTTTCTCTACACTGAGAATGATAGGTAAGAAAATAGCTTGACTTTAGCTCTCTATTCCAGCTGGCAGAAAGGATTCACTTACCTTCAACAGGAATTTCCAATAAATCTATATTTAGTATCCTTCATAGTCTATCACTTGATGAAATTACTTTCCTTCGTGAATGTGCAATAAAGTCTGACAGTGATATATGTAAGGACATTAAATTTTCAATGGCCATGTTATGAACAAAGGTGATCTAACAAAAAATAATATACTTGAAGGAGCAGACAGCAGGGCCCTGTCTCTGATCTCATTGACAAGGCTTAACAGTGGTAGATCTCTCTTTACATTAGTAAAATCATTCATTTATATGGATATATGGGAGAGAAGCTCTTTCTTCAACAGGTCTGCTTCTGTTCTCCCACACATCTGTGCAAACGGATGATCTTACTAATGTAAAGTATATTATATTTTGTGAGATCACCTTTCTTCCGTGTAAAGCTAGAGACAGAAATTTGTTAATGAAAAAAAAACAACCAATTATGTGTGTGACATAGGCTGAAAAAACTATTATCTCACTCAGAAATAATATTCCCCTCAGCAGACTATGATTTCCCCTATGCCATTTCCCATTTATGTTTGGAAAGCTAAAATTGTGCTGTTTCTCATAGAGAGGAAAATCTTCATGCTGGTAGTCAGGTCTCTGTGGGCTCCTGATGGTTATTATCTACTCCTCTGACATGGTTAAAGATCCTGTTCTATTTTTAGAGGTAAGAAAAAGACTAGTATTTGTTTGAGGATTATGGTTTAAAGAGCTCAATGTGCTCATATGTGTTTTCTTATGACCAGGTACTTTGCATATTCTCTTATTGTGTCTACTTTACCTGGGAAAACTGTCTGCACTTGCATGACCCTTTGCTTTTCCCTCTCTCTTTTAATTGTGTGTGTTTATTGGATTTCATTTCTGAAGGACCCCTTACAGAAAGGTTTTCTGTATCCTACTTAAAAGGTGCTGCCCTTTTATCACTTGACTAAGGCTGAAATCCAATTTGAGCTCTCCTGTGTGCCACTCTTTATTTATGGTATCATTACAGTTGTGGTTTTTTTTTTTTTTTGTCTTTTTCAGAAGAGCAAAGCCTCTGCAAAGCTTTCAGGATACTTATCTACCAAACACTGTCACTTAGCTACAGCTGGAGTCCAATCTGATGCCTTAAATTCTACCCTCACATAAAGATAATGCTTTTAATCAGAAAAGTGAGACAAATTGTAAGAGCTTGCTCACAGTATCTGTCAGCAGGGAGCTGGAGAAAAATCAGGACAAAGTCTAAGTCTTTGTTCCCGAAGATGTTTGTTTCTTGAGCTACGAAGGCTTTTTAACAGCAGGACTAGATAAGGAGAGGAAGGGTGAGCTGACACTGCTCTGGCTTGTACTTATTAACTGCTGCACCTGTGCTATTACCCTATAGAAAACGCAAGGTACTGGGTCCCCAGCTACAAAGAGGCAAATGCCAAAAGCTTGGACAGGGTGGGATGCTGCAGAAGTGTGGTACAGATCCTCTCTCGAGCAGCGGCTTGGACAGCTGTGTTGCAGAGGTGGAAGGAAGCTGATGGGCCAACACAGCTACTAGAAAGTCGTGGAGCTTCTAGGCCCATCAGCTGTTCTGGGGATAAGGCGGAAAATGGTTTTCCCCCTTCTTGGAGATCATCACTAAATTTTTGTAGAAAAGAGGTCAGCTGAGGGAATTTGGAAAAAGTTGATTAATCTGGCCTGCTGGTTGCCTTCCAATTGCATTTGACATTTCTAATGTGATGTTCCTGGTTCACTTTCAGCATTTCCTCTTCTAGAAAGGATTAAATAAGGACAGAATTGTTCACTGCATTAATGCAGGAGCTGATTTACATATGAGTGTAAATTCCAGACTGGTACATATCTGTCATTTTTGAGCTGTGGTAATTTCTACAAACTCAGAGCAATGTACAGGTGATGTAAGAAAAACAAAAACAACAAACTTCTTGAAAGAAAACAGCCCAATACCCAACTCAAATCTCTGAAGTAAATATAAAAGCATAGTAACATTCATAAATTTGATGAAATTCTAATGGAGTTAAGCATTTCCTCACAATCTCTCTATAAAAAAGTGTATAGGGAAGCACCGTCCTTATAGTTTAAAAGAAGCAACACTCTGAGACAAGATAAGCATAATTTTAGCAGTTATAGTTTTAAATATAAAATATTTCATCGATCTGAAAGCCTTATTTTAGCTTTCTATATAAATATAAATATTAATATTAATTGGCTTTGAATAAAAGATAAATCAAAAGACATGCCATTCTTAAAAGCCAGCTAGGTTTTAGGTATGTATTCTTCAGCATGGATCTAATGTAACAATTCTTACATAAACTACCTATAGAGATTAAAATATATGTCTGAACCTTGCTGCCTTAATCTTCACAGTATTTTTTAGTGACATGGAGAAATAGCAGAAGTGCTTATGACCTCATTAAGGACACTCCATTTTTAAGACTTTATGCATTCAAAATTTATACACTTCTCAGATGCAAGGAGCTGGAGATTTTATGTCAGCTGGAACTCTGCTATATACTGACACCAAGTAAGAAAAAAATATCTCTGCAGAAGACAATATCAAGTTCAAATGAGTCTGGTAAGCACTTCACACCTGATCACAAAACCAGTGTCTGGTGGAAAATGCCCCTCTGATAGCAGGACTGGTAAAAGACGTAATCACTGAAGCAGGGCAAGAGTCGCATATACAGCTGTTCAAAAACCTTGTTTCTGATCAAAGTGTTGAGACACTGTGTGGTCAGACCTCCTCTTGTGAGTTTGCATGAGGCTGAGCTTGAAAAGCAGTTATATAGCTTTTGGTCCATGTCTGCATGAGAGGTAGAAATTGAACTGAAGGTGTGAAGACACTGAGGAAAATTCATAGCATGCCTGGATGCTCTCACTCAGGAGTTTTAAGTGGCTGTAGATCTCTGTAGTTTATGCCTTGGAGAATTAAATTATAGTGAATTAAAGACTCTGCTGCACAAACTCCTGTGATTCATGTTGGAAAGATTTAACCGATTAGCAGTCTGTTCCCTCCTCTAGCTGAAGAATTTTTCCAGGAGGGTTGTAAGTTGACCTGCCTTCAGCCTCTCCACAGTACTGCAGTTATCACTCTGTCTTATTAATTGCTTGCACAATCAATTGCAGTTTGGATCAACTCTCGAGTCAATGAACTGTGGCACCAGGAATTAGACCTTCCCTGTCTCCTGTACCCTTGCTTTGGTGATAGGAACAAGCAGGGAGGACAGGCAAGTGGGAAAGGCAGTGTCCTCTGTCACACCAGCTAAATCTTGTAGAGTCAATGTGTTAGGACCCTGAAACCATCTTACCATCTTCTTGCAGACTGAATGTGCTTTGAATTACGTGCATTGCCTCCTGCCTGCAGCAGATTTGCCTTGACCTTCCTGAGTATGTCTGTGTGTAGAGCAGTCCCTATAAAGGGCTTTCTGTCCTACCGAGGTGAACAGGAGAGGGAGGATAGCTGAGTGTTCCTGCCACCTACGGTTACTCCAGGAATTAAAAGGCACTTTTAAGTGCTGTTTGCCTTGTTATTGTGCCTGGTTTTCTTACTGAAGCTGTAAGCTTGAGCCTGTTGCTACAGGCAGGGATGCTGAGTGACAAAAGGTCTGTATTACATACTTCAAGAAAAAATATGCCAGTGTGATATAGGTGTAGAATGAGCTGAACCCCACAGGGATTTAAGTTCAGAAGTGGCTGAGCACTGTGTATGGAAGGAAATGAAATAAAAGGGAATGAAGGCATGAATAAACTTGTATGTGATGACATCGAGTAGCTCTGCTGCCTGCAGGGGCAGGAGAAGGGGATGCTGTGGCTGTAGTCCCTTTCTGTGCCTGCTGAGGTTTCCCATGAAGGGACCTGTGCTGGCCATGGCAGGAGGGCTGAGTGGCAGAAGGAAGGACAACTTTCTGCCTCTTCTGCAGGTCAGGAACAGAAAAGCAATAGACTGTAAAGCTAAAAGCAGCCATCAATGCCACAAGACTGCCCTGAATTAATTCTTATTTGAATTATTAGTGAAACCAAACCAAACCCTTCCTTTTTAATGCAACACTTTCCAGTGATGGAGAATCCAATTTACCTTTGGTAAATTGGTCCAGTGATTAAGTACAAATGTTGTTTAAAAATTGCACTGGGTTTCAAGTCTCATTTTTTTCTAGCCTCAGGTTCTAACCATTTGATCTTTGATGCATTTTACTGCTAGGTAACAGATTGAGATTGCTCAAATTCTTTTTCCTTAGGTAGGAATTTTTAGGGCCCATCCAAGTAACCCCTCAGACCTGACAGGATAAATAGCTTGAGCCTCTGGAACTGGATGCTCTTAAATGTGCTTTCAAAACCCGCAATCATTCTCAGGAAGCTTCTTGGAATCTTTTCTCAGTTTTTAGCATCTTTTTGAGTGACAGATGCAGCATTTCCATCACAGATGGGCAAGTCTCATATGCAGAGAAAAATCTAAGCTCCCTACTTCTATCAATACTCTTTAATTATGCACCTAATGACTACATTTGTCCAGGGCCGCTGTGTTAAGAACTCAAACTGAACTGATTTTTTGCAAATCTGTCCTGCTGAAGATAGTGTTTGTTCGCTGTAGAGAGCTATGGGAAGATTTATCCTGCTGCTGCCTTAAAAGGCAAATACTTTTTCTAGGTGGCTTTGCTAAAACATGCAAGATGCCATTCCCCTCACTCAAAGAGCCAGGCTCTCTAGCCCAGCTAGTATTTTGCAGTGACTTTCTCATGTTTTACCATGTGAAGACAAGGAGGCTGGTTTTTGCAAGTGTCCCACACTTGGTCTGCGGATACAAGAACGTATTTATACTCATAAGTGCCAAGAGAACAGAGGGAGACACAACACAAACTGGCACCACTCTCACTTGATTTCCCACAATGGCTTTGTTATCAGGACTGGATGTGCTTGTCAAATTTCCTCTCCCTTGCAGGAGAAAATGAGAAAAGTTGACAACAATACATCCCTGAGGGCTGCACACCCAAAGCTAATCTCTACAGCTCATCCCAAGGCTGTGCACAACTGCTTGAGGAACACCAATTTGTGAAATCAAAATAGCCAGCATGCAGTTTATTTATAACATCAGAGAGACCTGGAGGAACAGTGCTTGGGGGAGGGCAGAGCTCTCTGTGTGGGTTTGTGTATTAGAGAATGAATATTTAGTCTTTCAGGCCTCTGTTGATGCTGCAAGTTTGCATCATGATAAGATGGCTTGCTTATAACCTGCAGATATTAGAGGAGCAGCAGGTGGTATCCTGGTAGTCATAATGCCTAACAGTTGAGGGAAATGGAATTAATGGGACTGGAGGTACTTCATATGTGCTACAGGAGTGACTTGCACAAACAGTAGTCAGGAAAACTGGCACGTTTAATAATTTTGGTGTGGTAGGTTCATGTCCCTATGCTCACGCTATATGGACATACAGAAGAGCTATCTGTAGTGAATGTACTTGGGAGGAGGAGGGGACCTCTGGGCTTAAGCATCATAGGATGTAGACCGGAGATATGAAGATACAGGAGGAAGTGCATTTAAGAAGAAGGGTGTGGGGCATGATTCTCCACCCCATTACTTTTAAGTATCTCTTAAGTGAGAGAGGGAGCATTTTATACCTGCATGTGTTGGCACTGCAGAGCTGTGGGTGAGAGCACACTGCAGGGAGTGACAAGGGAGAGCACATAACGGGAGGGCTGGAAGGTGTCTGAGTTGCCTTGGGTCTAAGACAGCTGCCCACCTCCTAGGGAGTTTCCTGACTAAAGTGACCTCAAAGATTTTAAACCAACATACAAATGCAAATGAATTAAGAGACGCTAACACTGCACATTTGCTCTAGTCACATTACTTAAACTCAAGGTTACAGCAATGTAAAGAACCAAAGCACCGAGGCATTTAAAGAAAAGCAATTCTTTAACAACATTTCCACAAGCACAAGAAGCTCTGGCAATAAACAAGAGGAATTACACATTCCCATTTGTGAAAAGAAATTGGATGTCATCAAGAGCAGTGAGAGCTGGTTGGAAGATGAAGATAGCTGGAGTGCCAAAATACTGGCCATAGCCTCTGCAGGAACATTAAATTGGGATGTGTGAGTATTTTGGGTGCTTGTGGGAGGCTGAGAGAAGCTCTCTGCCTCAAAGATGCTATTTGTACCCCAGAGTGAATTATTTCTAAAAGGCTAAGAGCTCTAATATGCTGATGGTCACAGGGCTACATACAGAATGGCTTGGAGGCCATGACTGAATAAAGAAAGAGCAAAGGTGAAAGACCTTTGTAGGTCCCCAAGAGCTTCCTCTTATACTCTAAGTGAGGTAAGCAAAGGGAATAAGCAGCAGAGGTGCATTCTTCCACTCACACCATACCTTAGAGTTTCTAAAATTGGTAGGTAGTTTTCCAAGAACAAAAGAAAACCCAATTTTACATATCATTAAGAAAACCCTGTATTAGAAATTATTCTGTTGAATAAGATTACTTGGTTACTTCAGAAGAAAGGAAAAAGCATTGTTGAAATGTGAGTGATCAAACCCAGTTGCATTTGCTGATCCTAACTGGAATACAGGTACATCTAGCAATCTCTCCCTTGCTTCCTCTCTGCTCTAAAAAAAGGATAATTCGCAAAAGACAAAATCATAATGAGAAAAACTGGAACACTAGAGTGCAAACGATAATAGAAAACTCTTCAAGATGAGTTTATTACATTTCAAGCCCCTGCAGTTCAGCAATTGGGGAAAAACAGGCTACAACCTGCTGCAGATTAGAAGCTAGAGCAGCAATTATATGTGAAGCCAATTACATGTATACGCCTTCATGCACGTTCCCAAATAGCAAGTTGGAATGTGAGGCTCTTAAATTTAACAGAAAATTCAAAAAATTGATAAACGAGGCTAAAGACAGTGTGAAACATAGAATCATAGAATCATTATGGTTGGAAAGGACCACCAGGATCATCAAGTCCGACCTTCATCATAACATCTCCCTAACCACTAGACTGTGGCTTAAATAGCTTTGTTTTAAACAGCTTAAACCCCTTTGTTTTAAAGGGATTCCTTAAGTGTCTGAGGAACAGATTAAATCTGAGCGTTGGTACATGGAGAGTCATAGACAAAGCTGATGAAATTATCAGTCTTGATACTAAAAAACTAGAATTTTTCTTGCAATGGTGCTGTTGGAGCCATGATGGTTTAAAGATTTAAGTAAAGCAAATTTTGCAGGAAGTGATAAAATCCTTTATTAGACTTGCTATCAGTATGACCAAAACTATCCATTAGTCTAATAAAGATATTGCTTCTCCCCAAAAGCTTTGCCTCAGAATTGTTCAATAATGGTTTATTTCGTGGTCAGAAAGAAGCAGAATGATGGTTTTGTGTCTCAGTATGGGTAACAAACTCTCTTCTGTTCTTAGGGAGGATGTTAAGCAGCAACCATTGAAGTTAAATGTTTTAAAATCTCAGGACTATAGTGCTTGTATCCAGAAGCACTGAAAGGATTGCCTGAGGAGATTTATGAACTGTTTGTGCTGATTTCTGGCAAGTCTTGGAGCATGAGGTCTGAGGGATGCCAGAGCTAATATTATATCACAATTTAAAAGAGTGAATTGAATGACCCAGCAAATTATAGACCAATTAATCTAGCAACTCTCTGGAGAAGGCATAATGTAAAAATAGAAGAGGATCCATAACTAATGAAGTAAAAATAATACCAGAAATATTGTTGTAGGTTTATGAAACATCAGTTTGCTCAGCTTAATGATGCCAATGCAGTATATTTTGATTTCTGCAAAACAATTGATATCTGCCATCTTGATGAAAATATTGGCAGTCTGCAAATATCATGGTGAGCCCTTACTAGGTAGATCATATGTCAATTAATCCATTAAATTGCAAAATGTAACTGTGAATGGAAAACTGTCATCTAAAGGATGGTATGTCTGTTGGCTTTTCACAAGAACTCATTCCAGTATTGGTTTAACATTTTAGCAACTACTAATCTAGTACTATTCAGCTACTCCTATTTATTATTTAGCAATTTTATGAATGATTTAAAGCAATCATTTTCTGTAGAGCTTGCAGTAGTGGTGAAACTGGCAGAGAGGTCAATAATGTTGGAGGGGAGACCAGCAGTCATGCAAGGTGATGTGTTTAGGGAGGAAGCATGGTGGGAGTTTCATTAACACTATTATATCTTCCAGTGCAATAATGCTGAGATCTGCTCAAGGCTTGTAGTGGAAGGTGCGTTGAATGTGTGCCAGCCAGGCTGTTGAGGTAGAGCAGGTGGATGCAGTGCTTAGGTGTACAGGGAGAGGAGCTGTCAAGAGCAGATGGGGATGTGGCAGTAGCTCTCTACTGAGCAGCAGTGATGTGGTTAACACTGCGCTACATTTGGTCCTGATATCCTTATTGCAAAGCACAGAAAAATTGGAGAGGCTTCAGAAAAGAGTGACTAGATTATGTGCAACTCTGAAAACACACCCTGGAGATAGTAAAGCTGCAAAGCAAGTGGACTTCTAATCAGAAGGGCCTAATACTTCACTGTGCAGACAACTTCAACTGCCATTAAACTTTTTTTTAAAACAGATATTAAAGGTTGGTGGCTTTTTTTACTGTGGTGTGTCCTAGGTAAAGAAGAGAGCTGTTCATTGTATATTCATTGTGTTCCCCAGGGGTCAGTACTGGGTCCAATCTTGTTCAGCATATTAATCAGTGACCTGGATGAAGACAATGGAGTGCAACCTCAGCAAGTTTGCTGATTATACAAAACTAGGAGGAGTGGCTGACACACCAGAAGGCTGTGCTGCCATTCAGTGAGACCTGGACAGGCTGGAGAGTTGGGCAGAGATAAACATAATGAAGTTCAACAAGGGAAAGTGTACAGTCCTGCACCTGGAGGTGAACCAGTACAGGTTAGGTTGACCTGCTGGAAAGCAGTTCTGCAAAGAAGGACCTGGGAGTCCTTATGGACACATGTTAACCATGATCCAGCAGTGTGCTCTTGTGGCCAAGAAGGCCAGGGGCATCCTGGGGTGCATGAAGAAGAGTGTGGCCAGCAGGGCGAAGGAGGGCTCTACTGCCTGCTCTACTCTGCCGTAGTGAGGCTGCATCTGGAGTGCTGTATCCAGTTCTGGGCTCCCCAGTTCAAAAGAGACAGGGAACTACTAGAGAGAGTGCAATGGGGGCTACAAAGATGATTAGAGGACTGGAGCATTTCTCTTACAAGGAAAAGCTGAGAGACCTGAGTCTGTTAAGCCTAGAGAAGACTGAGAGGGTATCTGATCAATGCTTATGAATATCCAAAGGGTGAGTGTCAAGAGGATGGGACCAGTGTCTTCTCAGTGGTTCCCAGTGATAGGACAAGAGGCAACAGGCACAAACTAGAATGCAGGAAGTTCCACCTAAACCCTAGGAAACACTTCTTTACTTTGAGGGTGATGGAGGACTGGAACAGGCTGCACAGAGAGGTTGTGGAGTCTCCTTCTCTGCAGATCTTTAAAACCTGCCTGGATGCATTCCTGTGCAACCTGCTGTAGGTGAATCTGCTTTAGTAAGGGAGTTGGACTAGATTATCCCTAAAGGTCCCTTCCAACCTCTACCATTCTCTGATATGTCTTCGTAGAGGAGAAGAAGATACTGGTAAAAGCCATCTCTGTAGTGCAGCAGTAAAAAAAAGTAAGAACAGAGACAGGAGAGAGATTCAGGATGGCCGTAAATATATAAATGCTTTTTTTTTTTTTTTTTTTTTTTTTAACAGAGGTATAACCACGCATGTAGACATCTTATTTTGGGGTCACTATGCTGCTTAGACTTCTAACTACACTCAGTTACTTTTCCAGGGGAATCAGCATAAGTGCAACAAAGCTATAAGTTTGCTGCAGATGATGCTGGGTGAGGTTTTCTGTGCCATGCAGATACCACTGTGTGGTAAAAAGAGACTAGACTCCATGGCTCAAGCAAACAATCCATTTGAGCTTCACTCTCAGGTTTAGCTACAAGGCTCAACCAAACGTTATTTGAGCTTTACTTAAGGGTTTAATACACCACTATTACAGGTTTTCCCAGATACAATAGAAGAATGCACTATTACAGCTTAAAAGCAAGAGTATACTATAGCAACTTAAAAAGTGTGCTAAAATTGTTAATTAATTGCTCACAGTTACAAGCTTGCAGCATGCTAAATATTCACTTACCCCTCCAGGTAAGGGCTCTCAATCCCAGGAATGTGACCTTGGCTGGCATTCCGACCAAGGGAGAAAGGTCTCCATGTGAGCATAATGTAGCATTGGAGAAGTGACACCCAATTCCTAAGCCAAACCTTAGGGTTTTTATCCCCTGATTTATGTGACCATGGGCAAGACTATGCCTGAGCGGATTATAGCATCCAGATCCACAAGGCTGTCAGCTGAAACCAACACTGAATCCCTGCTGGTTCTCTTTATCTTAGTATCTCAGGCAACTGAATAGTGGTTTGGATTGAGACTCAGGGTGTATTATTTCTTGAGGGATTTCAAGGCTCAACTCAAGTTTCTGCTCTTTGAATGAGGCAGCACTGCCCTGTTTGGTCTATGGCTTATGGACTACTTGGGGCCAAGCCACCTCCTCTGCATAGAAAGGGCCTTAAGGTGATTCAAGCCTGGGTCACTTTTGCAACCCCCCATGAGTCACCTGCATGCACTAGACATTACCAAAAGTTGTTTACTAACGATGAGCCACACAATCCATACACAGTCTCAGAATTGCCTCCTTGGCCTTAACATCTTAGAAGTGAGGAATGTCTCCCTAGTTTAAATAAGCAAAGGCTTCAGCCTGAAGAGGTGAGTGAGCTCAGCTGGCAAAAGAGTGGGAATCTGCTGGAAGACTTGGGGTGTGGGGGCTGTTGAACTTATCTGTACAGTGAAGGGTCATGCTCTTCTGACAAAGCAGTTAATTTGTACTGCTGTTTACACTGACAGAATCACATTAACTTTTTCTTTTTCTTCCTCAAGAATCTGAATGATCCTGTACAGATTTAACTTTGCCATTACAGGAAAGTGATTCTTTCTTATGAGCACAAATGCTCAGCTTGGAAATCTCAACCCAACTTTACAATCTCTGTCCCTGCAATAAAAGTCTCTGGATGACAAAAGCTGCAGAACACCCATCTAGCTTTTATGAAATCAAGCCCTTAGGCAAAACTCATAAAAAAAAAAAAAAGCAGTTGGGAAAGAATGATTTTATTTTGAAGTACTTTGCATTTTGCTATGTATTAAAATATATTTTCTTCTAATCTATTCCTGTATTTGCAAGCAGAATCTAAAAGGAGATAATATCATGCAAAGAGCGCAGTGACCCGATACATTTACTATTACCATATACTTGTGAAAGCCAAATGAAACAAGAATGTTTTCAATTCCATGTAAATAAATATGTATTTTAATAACAGTTAATGTCAGTTCATAAAGAGAAGCATATTAGGAGAATTCTTTAAGAGATTACACTCTTGGTGCAAAATTCTTTCCTACAAAGTGATTGAGAAGAAATATGAACTTACAAAATACTATCTTCAACCCAGGAAAATCTCAGTTCTGTTTTGTTCTTCCTCCCTTAGGGAAGGGGAAAGGGATTATTAAGGCACATCAATCAATTTTTGTAGCACCTTTATTGCCTAATATCACGGTGTACATACTGATAATTTTGCCGCCTATTGTTTACATAGTGTATTTTACCAGTCCCTGTGTCCTCCATGTAAAAGTTATCACAAAAAAAGTATGTCTTGAATAATGCATGTGCATGAAGCGCTTCGTGATACTTTGACATTATCCACCAATGGCAGAATACACAAGAAATGTAAAGATGAGAAGGTCTCTTTCGCTCAGATAGCATAACCCTGTAACGTTAGTCATAGTCAGTACTCCTCATTGGCTTTGCCTTCAAACTGTACAAGTATCTTTCAGGAGAAATGTATCATGCGGTGGTGGACAAAGAATAAACTATAGGTGTAATTAGAAATTAAAAATTCTGCACTTTATCACAAAGGTACTGTCAGACTCTGGTTTTGGGCAGAGTTCATTACTGTTTGGATTTTGAGTTTCATCTCCACACCACAGACACAGAGGCAAGGTTGAAACTACGAGTGGTTGTCCCAGCATCTCCTTCAGCTCTTACGTCTCCTTCGGTGCTTACAGTTACTGCTTACTTAGCCTGAAATAGTGCAGAGTGAGTCAATGTTGCCATATAGGAAGGTGGTGCTGCAAGGAATTGATCCCTCCTCATCGCAGACAGTCATGTTTTAGGAACTTAATTAGAAAGAACTACTGAACATTTCTTGCCTGTATCGTTCCTTTCCTCACCACCAGCTACAAAACAGACTTAAGAAACGTGGTAAAAGACCAAAACCTCCAAATACAGCGTGGCACAGCATAGCTACAGATGTTTCCAGCATCCCAAGTCTTGCAAAAGTTATGTTTTAGTGTGAGAAAACGCCTAGACTGTCATGAAGTAAGCTATACCAAGCAACAGAAGAAGATGAAAGCAAAAAAAAGCAGTCAGCCGGGAAACAAAGGTCTTTGCAAGCTGATATGGAGAAAAATGGTTTTTACTCCAAACCAGATGATGAGTTTAACCCTGAATAAATGAGGAAACACACCAGCTGTGCACCTGGTGGGGTATAGTATCACTGAGCACACACTATTCTGTCTCCTGTGAACAAGCTCTTCTGCTTCAGGAGAAAGTGGAAAAAGCCCAGCTCTTCAGAAGCTGTGTTATGTATGTATAAGGAGGAAGAAAAAAAAGCAAAAGAACCCCCCACATTCCCTGTCCTAGTAGTCTCAGAGATTTGGGGAATGTGTAAGTGTACAATAAATAAAGTGTGAATGCACGCTAATAACAAGGAGACTCCAATCAACTCCCTGCCCTGCAGATACCGAGAAACTGGAAATCTCAGGACTGATACCACGATCCTATATTTTAATATCTTCTTTATACAATCCCTTCCACACATTTATCATCCTCATTTTAAAACTAAGAGAGGCTCAAGCTCCTGCTACCTTGTAATGTAGACTGCTTCACAGTTTCATTTTTTTGATTAACCAGAATTAGCTTTCCAATTTCCAGTCTAAATTTGTTTTTGAATCATTCATATGTTTTTGATATTGTACCAGTCTTATTCTTAACTTAAACAATTATTCTTTCCTTGCTATGCAGTTTCAAATCCATCCACCAATAATTACGATAAGGGTGATGTCACCAAGAACGTTTGAAAAAGGGAATTGGGGCAGCTCACATCTTCTGGCAATGAGTAGTAACTGTTGACTGACTGAGACTACTTCTGGAAGTTACATTTTTTGGCTAGTACTGTTGAAACACTCAAACCACCTCACAATAGACCTCTTTAAAGTTAGAAGTGAGACGATGATATAAATGGGGCCAAGATTAGCACTTCAGAAACCTGGGCTCTCTTAGTCCATACAATGTGGTATCTGCATTAGCTTTTTCGAGCAGTACCAGAGTGTGTTTTGAAATGAATTTCCTGACCATTCTTTCTCACTCTCCTTTTGGTTTCCACATGGCCTTTTCAGAGCAAACTACAGACACGCGCCTAATGCACGCTGTGTGTGAATGTGGGTTTAACTCTATGGGACCAGGTTAGAAATAAATAGCAAGGGCTATCCATGTCGGTGTTGTGAACTACACACAAGTATTATGGACTTCCAGTCTTCAGATATACCTCCCTACAGCTCCTCTCCTCCTGGGCTGTGCTATCTGATATGCCTTAGATGTTCTGCAAGACCACAGCAAGTGATTTCAAGGATCTGTGCCCCATGTTTGCTATCTGTAAGACAGGGCTAACTTGTCTTTTTTTTCTTGAGATCGTTAGAGTTGTTGGTGACTTGTGCTGTGTGCTTACAAGAGTGATCACAGGAGTTTTTATAACCTTTTCCTTTTTGTAGAACCAGAAATTTCCCATTGCTGTTAATTAGTAACCAACTGAGCAAAGGAAGAAAAAAAAAAAAAAAGCTGTCAATGAATTTACTGATACAACCCTGTAGTTTTGAAGAACTAGAACCAATTAAATGTTTGGTTTGAATGTATTCATTATTTTTGAAATGAAAAGTTTTGTTTCAGTATTTTACCGTACATTTTTAAATTTCCACAAGATGTTATTTTTCATTTAAAATTAATACAAGTTTTAATTTAAAATATGACACCTGATTATAAACCACAAAACTATATCCAGGACATTTGATTTTTAGGTCAAATAATATATTCTTTTACTTCATCCAGAATACATATTTTCTAGATTTTTTTATGGGTCATTTTTTCAGGTAAAAGTGTAGATATTCCGATCTGACCTGAAAAAAATTTCCTATTAAGTTTTCAGATCAATCATGAAATTGAGAAGAAGAAAAAAAAAATCTGTTATTTCCCAAGCTATCCAACAGAACACTGAAAACAAGTAAAATAAACTGAGAGTGAGATTACTTTTAAAAGAAAAATCCCTGCATAACCTCAATATTCAATGCAAGCCTCCTGTGGTTATGCTACATCACTGGAGTGCGGCTTTGAATCCTAGAACAACAGTCTTTGGTGCACTAATACATCATTAATGTGTCTGCTGCTGCCTCTGAGCTGGCAGAGCATCTCTGCAGAGCATCTCTGCTTGAGACTATGAGATGTGCATGCTCTGGGAAAGAAGAGTTTGCAACTTAATGCAGCCCTGGCTGGGGAGAGGATCTGTCCTTACAGGGCAGCCGCCATAAACAACTGGGTCTCATATGCAGATGTGCTGAATATATTAACACGTTTAAAGCATTCCTCTCCACACTGACTTAGACTCAGTTAACGGCATTAATGAACCCTTTTAGCACAGTTTGACAATAGTTCCAAATTAAGCAGTTTTCTTTCTTTTTCTTTTCCATTCTCTCTCCCTTTGTTCTGAAGCAAAGACAAATATATCTAGATTTTTTCCCTTTTTATGACTCTGGTTTGAAATAATTAAATTCAGGAACTCCCTTCTACCCGACAGTGAGAAAGACTTTCCATCAAACTAAAAAGTCATGTGAAACTCAACTAGTTCTTGACCAGCTCCAGCAGGATTTTCACTGAGATCTATTAGAGACTGCAAATCTTCAGCAGAAATTTCAAATGGAATAATTTAGCTACCTCCAGAGCAGCACAAATTTCTGGTGTCAGAGTCTCATTGATTTGTTTCAAGGTCATTAATTAAAGCCATGTGGCAAGTATTCCGGGCCTTCATTTATCTGAGCTCACATGCAGGATTTGGTAGAAATAGTCTCAATGCCAGGCTCTGTTAGGTGTTTGTTATGTATCAGATTCTTTATTTCCCTGTGGTTTTTAGACTCCCAGTGAGCTGAATGTAGAAGGCTGCCCAGGTCTGTAAATGACAGATCCCCAACCTGCCTACAGGAATGGGCATAATGATTAATTGTAGAAAGACAATTAACTAATACAATATTTGATGCCATAGAGCATCTGTTCCAATAAAGACAGGCCAGTCACTTCAGATTCTGGAAGAAAAACAATAATGTAATGCGTAGCAATATTTTCAAAAGAGACTAATTTTCTCTGTGTCTCTCCAATCAAGCAGATGATAAAGAAGAAGTTTTTTCGAAATCAGCTGGGCTCAATTTACCCAGAGGGAACAGTGCTGGGTGGAGCTGGACGGCTCTCACTGCAATAATGCTTCATGCCTGCATTAGTTATTTTTGTCCTCATCCTTAAGGCAACAAAACAACTGAGGAGCCTTGAGCTAGCCCTGAGTCTTCTAGCAACCTAGAAAGCACTATATGTATGCCTAATGGAGAACTGGGTTGTTTGGTCCCGATTTACATTGTGATTTAGGTGTTGCGTGGTTTTGTTAAGATTAACGCCCTTCTCTGATCATGGTGCTAGTGTGATACTCTACGTTCATATGAGAAATCATATATATCAAATGAAATTTTCAATGATGGAGGATGTGAGGTAGGGTGTCCTTTGTTTTCATGACTTCATTACTCTTACAAGATCAGCGGCAGGAAGGAAATATTAAGGAATAAAACCGCATATGCTAAGAGCACCCGAACAAAGCACACTTTATCTTGCCAATATCCCTTTTCTTGTTATTTAATGAAATTCAGGCACTCCCATTGAAATGAGTCTCCAATCTACTGTAGGAAAGGCAGCAAACTACCGTAGTTCTATTTTGCATCTGGATTTTCCCATTACACAAACAAATAGGTTCATTCCTCAACAAATATGCATACTCAGTAATACTGTTTTTAAGAAGAAATAAATATTTTTCAGGACAGAGCCTCTGCTCACAGTCCTGGAGATGATAGCTACAGCTCTGATGGGAGCAACCAGCCCATGGAGAGCCTCTTCTTCCCCAGAGACATTGTCCCTTCTGTGGCCATATTTTGCTCCTGCTGGCAACCTGGCTGCACGTTTTTCTTGGAGCCTCATTGTTCATTGTTGTGGATCTGGTGTGTTTGGCAGAAAAAAGCCCCTTTCCCTTCTGGGTGTCAAAATGCACTGAAGGGTTGTGTAATTTGTTTTGCAGTGTATCTGCCTTTTGGAACATATTATTACATTTAATCTGGAAGTGTGGTGGGTGTTTGGGGTTCATGCTGAGCAGAATGCTTGCATACACTCCCTCCCTGAGATTTCACACAAATATGACAACCTTTCCAAGAATAGCTCTGGGAACACAGTGGTGTATAAAGTTTCATTTTGTGGAGGTTTTGCTGCTTCTGGCTTAATTTTCAGACTTTTCTCAAATTTTTCAAAGAAAGCAACTCTTTATATCATTATCATTCATAAATAAAATGTGAACATGCTAGGTCAGTATATGACACAAATTCTTGGTGTTTTACTAGGTAACAGTGGTACAGATCGCAATTCAGAAATGCTAGTCCTTTGATTACTACTTTTTCAAAACATAAACTTATTTTCTTATTAAAGAAGATTACATACCAATTTCTCAGTGTAATCACCATATGGTATCTGATATAATTAAATCAATCCTGGGTAAATCTTCAGTGAGCACTCCCACCATAGCCCTTTTAAACTGTCGATATGCAGAACTTGTAACATGGGCATCAAATTTTGTCCAAGGACATATGGAAAATGCTTATTTCCTTGGTCCTCCCAAGGCAACTCTGAGATCTTCTTCCTCCTGAGAAGGCAGTTAAACTGTGGAGCATTCTGTAAGAGATGCTGAGAACCTCAGAGAGCCAGCCCCTATACAGGAGTTGTTGCCCCAGTATATCAGACCTGACTCCCCAATGTACATAATTGTCTTTTTACTGATATAATTAGCAATTTGTCTCATAAATGGAAAAATCTGGGAATGAATTAAAAAAACCCTTGAAAGCATACTGTAAATCTTTACCAATGCACAGAGTGAATGTGCATCTATTATAGGGCTGGAAATTAATTTGTTTTTCTAAATTTCCTTCTAGGAGAAATGCTTATTTGAGGGAAAGGAGAAAGAGCAACAAAATGACATATTTGCAGCAGTAGGTGACAGAACATATATCAAGATAAATGTCGGCTTTTTCGCTGTGAGTGAATCTCTTCTGTCAGGCTCCTATAAGGGTTCACTCATGTGCTCAGTGCTGTCTCCAACTTCTCACCTGGTATTAAATGCATGCTAACTTCTGTCAGCTTCAACAGCATGGACAGTAGAAATGAAATCTGGGGATCTTTTACACAGCACAAGAGAAACTACAATCCCAGTCATAGTCAGTGATCTGACACAGCCCGGTTATAGCTTTTTTTTCCTATGCACCTTTCAGATAGTATTGACATGCAGAAAGCAGCAAATGCTGATCACCATGCTTGTAGATAGGATAAATTCATCCAGGGTGAACCTGCTTGTGCCGAGGTTCATCCAATGGTCTAGCAGGGCTGGCCATGGATCAGGGCCAACAACATGAGCATCCCCTGAGGTCCCCTCTCACCCTCCCATGTCAAACTTTAATGTGCGCTATGGAGAGCCCCACAGACCTTTGCTCTCCTCAGACCCCCAGGAGATGCTAGGCACCTTCATGCTTTCATGCGGACAGGACATGATGTCTCCATCAGTGAACTCCTCTGGCAATTCTGCAAATTTCTGTGGTAGAGGATGTGATTGCTGCACTGGCAGCAGAGGAGGTGGAGGTACCACAGAAGTTCTCTTGGATACCCAGTCCTCTCTCTAACAAGTTATGCCCCATGGGCAGGGAGCAGAGGAACAACACACACAAGGTCACCGGCACCAGATTGGAAGGAGCTGGCCTCTTCCATCCCTACCTGCCAGCATGCTTTCAGATAAGCTTTCTGCTGTTGTCCTTAAGAAGGGAGTATTTCTCAGTATAGGAATGATGTAATGTTCCTTTTTTTCACTTTGGAAAGCAAACAAGTCATTACAGTCTGTACTTCAATAATATCTGCATAGTTAAATAACTCACTCTGCAGCTGTGTGTGGGAGCGTGTTGCACTGTCAGTCTTGGAGTAACTCATTTTTCAGGCACAGCAGTGCTGAGGAGGAGACTCCCTGGCACAGGACTGACCTTGGATAGGGGAAGAAGCCAAGAGACAGCACTGTGCCGGAGGCTGCTTTACCTGCTGTTTTCCATCTGGGAGTGATAGCTGACCCAGGCAAAATGTCCCCCCAGATGGTGCTGTGAACTGAGGCAGGGCCAAGGATCGTGGCTGGCTCTCTTCAACGGCTATGTCTCAGCAGCTTGTTCCTCTTGCCTTTGGCTCCATGGCTCTCTCCTGAGCCAAAAGCTGCAGCAGAAGGCAGCTGCTGTCCCCTGCCGCTGGTGCCCTCTGTGGTGCATTTCAGACATTTCCTATTGATTAAGGGGGTTGCATCATGGTAGAAGGTGCCCCTTTCCACCACCTTGCAAGCTTGAGTTGCACGAGACGTGTTCTGGAAACATCAGTACATCTGTAGGCAACAGGCATAACTGATAAGTCAAAATTTCCCTTGATGTTCTGCAGTTTGAAACACTTTTTTTATTAGCATGAGTGGCGTGTTTTCTGTAGACCAGTGCATGGGTGAGCTGACCATGTACCCTAATGTTTCCAAGCATGTTGGACATCATCTTCAGGGTGCTGCTCACCCACCAGTTTGGGACTGTGATGTTTATGACCTCTGCCATTTATGCATGGATTACCCCAAGAGCCTGATGTTGCTGCAGGGCATGCCCATCATTTGTACGACAGCTTTCCTGGCTGCAAGCTCTGCTGTATTCCCATAGGCAAAATGACTGATTTTGAGACCGTTCAAAAGTTTTCTGTTCCTCAGAAACTTCTGTCAGCTCCTGCTGCTCAGCCCTCATTTTCATGTCCTTCTCCAAGCCTGAGCCTTCAGCATAAAAGCCTATTGTGTTGCCACAAAGCAAGACCAGAATTTATTACGATTTTTATTATTTTGCTAGCACAAAGTGACTGATGTGAAAGCCCAACATGATAAATTCCTCTGGGAAATGATGGCCTGAACCTGATCAAAGACATTAAGGAAGAAGAGCAGTGAGGGTGTCCTTCCAGCTGGTGCACGTGTGCCAGGAGTGCTGGCATCCCTGGGGATCAATGTGGAGGGGAACAAAAGGTGCCCAGCAGTGTCCTGACAGCAGCCGGCACATAGCGTTACTATGGAAAAAGCATTGTGTTTGGGTTTTTTTAAATGCCATACCTAAAAGCTTTGTAAGCTCAGAAGTTCTCTGGAATAATGAGCACATTTTCCTGAGTTGTGAAAGCATGGGATTTACTAATACATAGTATTTTTCCCAGTTGAACAGGTTAGTAAACAAAAACCTCCCTGCAGGTCCATGGTACCTTACATTCCCAGAAGGAAAAAGAAATCAGAGGCCAAAATGGATCTCTGGCCTGAGCAGCTGCATAACCCACTAGGTTTTACTTCACAACAATTGCTAACGTGTCAAGACCTTATGCTTCTGCAGAAAAATTAATACCATTTGTCCGAGTTAGCTCAGAGGTCAAGAGAAGCTTAACCAACCTTACAGAGTGTATGTTGAAGTGTGAAGACTATTGCTTTCTAAACTGAAAGCAGCAAGTCAATCCTGTGCTTTTCCTGTTAGTATCATGCGCAGTTTTCATATGACTACACTAAAATCTCATATTCTTTTACTAGACACCCCTGAAAACCTGTAGAAATAATAATTTTGGTCTAAGGGAAAGATTTTGGAGGAAGAGGATAACAGTTTCTTCACCCTCAGTCATGGCAAGAGAAAGGGTTGACTGAGCCATCCTGAAAAACTTGTTAGGGCTACAGGTATGAGAAAAGAGGAAACTGTACTTGCTGCTCCAAGAAGGAAGCCTGAAGTCCATTCCTGGCAGATGCATGGATTGAGTCTAGAAAGCAGAGCAATCAGGTTATAAATAATGCTGAAAGTCATGACAGAAAGCTATCAAACAGCAGTGGTGGCTAACACCATCCCATTCACGTGCTGAGTACTGGATGCTGTAGAAATCTGGGACAGCTGCTTTCTATGTTAAGAGGAAAGGGAAGCTTCTGAATTATTAATATGGATGTGTTGAGACTGGATATTCTACGCAACTGCAAGTTAATCCCATTAAAGGGAATGGCTAGGAAACTGTCATGAGGCACCACAAGTACAAAAATAGCAGGTGGTCACAAAACTCTGGTGATGGGAGAGCACGGGTGCATTGTGCAAGCTCTCCCTGTCCTCTGGCACCACAAAGCACAGCTGGCAAGAGCTGGAGAGCAGCAGGGACAGCCCACTGGCAGATCCCCATCTGCAGATGCTTCACCCTTCCTCTCTGCCTGCAAGGCTTACCAGGTGGACTCAAAATGTGCAAAGAGCTAGGGAATGTGAAGAGGGCAAAAATACATGTTCACAACAATTGCCAAGCAACTGGCACTTCTGCTTTCTGGAGCTGCTGCTCTGTGCTAGGAGCTTGGCCAGGTTGTCTACAGAGCATGGGGCAAATGCATCCAGCCAGCCCGATTTTGTGGCTGGAGGCTGCTTAGCAGTGCCTTTTTTTTTTTTGGTCAGGGCTTTTAAAGCACAGTAGCTTTTTCTACTCTGCTAATGCTCTTATTAGCTGGTAAATGCCAGCCAATGTACTGTAAATAATGTGACAATCAGTTTTCTTAATTGCTAGCCTCTCTGCCTCTTCATCTCAATCTGTCTAAACCTAGCTTTTCTGAATGTTTATTCTTTGCTTGCAAAAGTCAATCCCGAATCAGGACACAAACACTCTCAGGGATACTTTGGGCTTAGCCAATGCTACTCCATCCATTTCCTCTTCTAAATCTCTCAAAAAAATTTTCCCACCCATCAGCCTCTTGATCAAGATCAGGCTTCCTACTCTGAGCCCCTCAGATCTCCCCTCTAAGTTGTTTGTGTGCTTGAGGAGCGTGGGATATTCCCATCAGAAGTGAAACATCTAGGTTGATTCAAAGAAATGTAACAGGGAGGGAAAAGGCAGAAACAGAAACAAAAAGAGGGCAAGGGAACATGTATGCCTTGAGAGGTGGTGGAGGAAAACACAGAAGTGGATTACAGAAGAGAAGTGCGGTGCAGCTGGGTGAGTAAGGAAGGAGGCACACAAGAAGGAGCTGTGATGATGGCAGAGCCGTAGGCATGGCAAGTATTGCCTGATCCTCATAACCAGCTGGACTAGGTGCTTTCTCCTGCTTTGAACAAGTGGGTGTTTTAGCTTTTAAAATGCTACACACAGAGAATATGTAGTCTTGGAGTGGAGGCAAAGAGACTAGCTGTCCCACCCACCAAAAAGCCAGGGCCAGCCCTTTAGTAGCTGTCAAGCTCAACTTGCTCCCACAGAGCCTGCAGATCAGGGCGTTCAGCAGTTCATGGTGTTCAAGCACCATCTCATTTTTGTGTCTTGGCTATTAACAAGTAGCAAGAACATCACAGTAGCAAAGTACAACATGTTTACTTTCCCAGCTCCATTCTCGTCCCTTGTTCCTCGTACACATTTGCATTAAATATTTTGCACTAGAACGAAAGGACCTGTGTGAAAATGAGAGGAGAGCAGGGACTCCTTAGTCCGCTGCCTGCTCCCCTCCCTGCAGCCCACACTATCTGTTCTGCTTGAATGTCAGCACAGTAGGTGGGACAATATAAGCTCAATTATTGCACATGCTTTTCTCTGCAAGTTAGCCTGATGCAGCACGTGATCAAAAGCAATTCTGCAAAAACACTGGGGGCTTGCTCTCATTTTGCAGCGCCAAAAACATGCTGCCTGGGGAAGGAATGCCGTGCATATACATGTGTAAGTTTGTCAGGCTGTGACCTCTGGGGAGTGAAGAAGAGGCTCAAATCAGTCCACAGGCACTGCTGTGATTGTTGATTTTGGCATTATCGCCCAAGGAGCAGAGAGGGATGGGGTCCCTGCATGCCTGTTGCTGTGCAGATGTGAGGTGGGAAGAGACTTTGTTGCTAGTGAAGACATTAGTACCCTGCACAGGCACGGGAAGACCATGAGAGTGGCAAACGGGATTCTAACTACAGACAGGCTTTCTGGTGATAGGAAGGACTTGTTTAGAAATGGATCAATTTCACAGAAGCTGAAGGAAAAGATAGAGATAAAGCCTGGAGGTGATGAGGCAGCGAGAGACTTGCATTCAGCAGTAGTGAAAGTGGTGCTTGGTGATAAAACAAGGTTTTTTGTGTATATGGGTAAATTCAGCTGTAATTCAGCAGAGGAGCCCATTTGCTTTGTTTTCAGGTAAGAACACATATAAATTTCTGCCAGAAGCAATGGCCAGCCCAGCTGCTTGGCTGTTGGGGGACAGAAGATTTTGTAGGCTCTCTCCTGCCTTCCTGCTGCCTCCCAGCCCTTCAAGCACTCTCCGCAGAGGGGAGGGTGTTTACATAGAGAGCCTGTGAGCTGAAACACTCAACTCCAATGCACTTTCCCTTTTCCTAGACTTTCTTCCCTCTATTTTTCCATGCAGGTAGAGCAGACAGGAGCTCAGGTGCTCCTGTAACCTGTTTGCCTTCTTTCTGGGACTTTCAACTCAATAGAGACTGTCCCAGTCCCAGGAGTTGCCTCTCTTTTGGGGAGGAATTTTACCATGCTTATTTTTTTTTAATATCACATTGCTCTGGTGTTATTTCGTGATGCAGAGCCTTGGAGCCAAAAGGGCACACAAAAAAATGTGTGTTAGGAGTGGCTGGGGGTGATGGGGAAGGGGTGGGCAATTTTTCATAGACGAAAGACAAGCATTCCCTCCTCAACATGCAATTCACTGTAGTGCAGAGGGCCAGCACAAAAATTACACATCATGTCAGCCCCACTATAAAGGTCATTTATTGTGGAAATAGTCCTTGTGCTAGTTCTCTGAACAGGGATGAATATTAGTCTTGGTGCAGAGCATGCTTGCAGGCAGCCCAACTTAGAAAAATTAAACATTGGGTTTTTTGAGCCTTCTTAGTGCACATCTTTTCACTCTCCTCATAAAAATTATTTGTAGAGTCTTATTTTAGGTAAGAGAAATTTCATTCCCCCTGTCTTCCCCCTCCTTCCTACCTCAACACTGTTTCTTCAGAGTTTGCCTACATTAAAAAAGGTGTATAGCTTTTGAAAGCCTTACGAGGACTCTCCCCTCAGACAGGCATCTTCTTTTTTCCAGCTGAGGAACATACGACATTGATGATTGTGACCCAATATCTGGTTTCTGGGTGCAACCTTAAGAAAATGGTTCTACTTCTGACATATGGCAAAAACTCCTGTTAAATGCATCTTGTTTGTTTTCCTGGATGCTATCCATCCCTCCCTCTCTACCTCTCTCATTTGTGATTCTCCTCACTCTGCTAACAGCAAGTACTTCTCCAGACTTACCCATCAAAAACCTTTTTTATTCTTGTGGTCTTTGGGAGGGGGAGAAAACTATGAGGGTAAGAAGGGCATTGCTGAGAACTAGCCTTTCTGTAAGTGAATATGAATTCAAATAGGGCAGATGGTCATCTTGTCTCATGAAAAACCATAACTCCTTCCCCCAGTTTTTTGAGACTAAAGGGATGCTAAAAACACAAGTCTTCAAAGGGCGTCTCCCCATGAATGTCCATGAATCCTGGCTACCTAATTCCTTAGGTCCCTCTGAAGTTCTCTGCCTATGTTCTTCTCTATTGTCTACTTGTAACTGTTAACTGGAACTTTGTGAGGTTGAGGAAAGTGTGGACATTGCACCAACTTGATGAGCAAAGGAAGTGCGTATTATGCAGACAGCCTCGGCTCACTCACAGCCTTAGGCATCGCCATCTGTGTCTGCTAGGCAAGAGAATGCCAGACAGAGCACTGGTAGTGTTTCTCACCTTTTGAAAAGGCAACACGGGATCTTTGATTATGGAAGAAGTAACCAGAGCCACTTGGGCTCTGACTCACATGGAACTCTTCATAGAAAGAAAATAAATGCATTTGTCAATTATTCCTAAACATGAACCAAACTGAAGGATTCCTAGAGAGTTATTTTCCAGAAATTAGATCAGAACTAATTAGATGTATAATTAGTTGCCTGATTACCTAACTAGTTAGCTGTCAATGACCTTTTTAAACTTATGGCGATAAATGCATGCATGCATGTTGCATAGGAGAGGCCCTTTACAGACTGCAGGTCTGACACTGTGAGATCTGGGACACAGGTTAGCAATGGTGATGCTGCCTTGTATATGATACAGGGAGGTTTACCCAACGCAACAAGGAGAGAGGCCAAATTGCATGTACATATGCTATGATTTGGCCTTTAAGTGCCCCTTGAGGCCTTCGAGCAACAACAAGGCTGTTCTGAATGCAGGTCATCTGTTTCCTCCCCAACTTCACATGGCTTCACAGATGGCCCTCCTCATGGACAAAAGCAGATCTCTTCTGCTGGCACTGATGAACATCAAAACAGGAGCAGGACCTACAATCTGAGCAGTCAAAATAGAGGTCTCTTTGAGATCTGAGGGCAGACTTCAACCTGTTCAGAACACTGGTTAAGAAAGTTCCTTGGAGTACAGTCCTAGAGGGCAAAGGGGTCCAGGAAGGCTGGACTTTTTTCAAAAAG
>JAVSBS010005346.1:116729-137522 GCA_033124195.1 Coracias cyanogaster
CTGATGCCGCCGCCCCCCTCCTCAGCCCGGCCGCGCAGTCCGGAAAGGGTGGCCAGAAGGGACTGAAGGAACTTTGCTGCACCCGGGCTCTGGCTGGGGCATGGATTAAGTGGCAGGAAGTCATCTGCGGCTGCTTGGGTTCCCCCCGGCGGGGGGGGAGGGCAGGGAGTCCTGTAAATACCAGTGGGCCACTTTGAGGACCCTGACGGGCTGTATCCGGCCCGCGGGCCATAATTTGAGGACCCCTGATATAGTTCGTGCGTACATTCATGCAAGTAATCCTATATCATATAGAAAAACTTCTGCAACTTGCATGCTATTTGTCACCATTGCATCACACCTCATTCTATAAGGGCTGTGAAATTATGACCAGACTTGCTCCAGAAGCAGCCTCACTGCTGTGTGGTGCTCCAGTCCAGCTCACTTGCCATCTACACTTGGGTTACTTGAGGTCTGCACAGTTCATTGGCTTTTCTTTGCAAACTTACACTTGCCCAGGGTGTGGGAAGGGCTGTATATGTCCTCCATGGCTTCTTACCTGCTGGGGCAGAAGCTTCCAAATGTGGGGCTATACTAAGAGGGAAGTGAGTGCTGTGGGCTTCAATTCCCTGGGCAAGCATGACATGGAAGAGCTCACCACAAGTTCAGGGCCATTTCCTCCTGTAGTTTTCCTTCAATAGTAATGTTTATTTTGTTTTTGAAAAGTCCAGTTGCCTAATTTAGGGAGTGGATCCTAGGCTTTGCGTCTGATTTGGCCCAAGCTGCCCAGAAGTCAGGTACCTTCAAAAATATTAATCATAGTGACATCAAAGTCCCTTTGCAGATTCAGGACTAAACTTGCTTCCATTGGACTCATTGGCAAAAATCACATTGCTACCTGTGCCTGAAGGACTGGACTCATTTCTACTTAGCAAGATACCAAGTGCTGTGCCTGCATAAGCCTGCAGAAAATACAGGAAAATACAGTACAGAAAAATGTCTCCTGCTGATAAACTGTCCTAGTGAAAGTTTAGCTAGTTTTGGATCACAAATGGGCAGCGTGGGAATAGATTCTGTCAGATACTTCCCTTATGACTGCAGTCTCTGCCATCAGACTTGCACTCTTTACATAGATAATTTTGCAAACACGTGTAGGTGATATTTTTTAGCTATCAGTGCAAGTGAGTTCAGTTATCTTTCATTGTCTCATGACAATACAATGCTAGAATTAAAATAAGTGGCTATTACAAGTATTATAATATGGGCTAGTAAAAATTAATGCTTTCTCTGCATAGTTTTACTTTGAAGTTTTAGGAAACTTCTGAAGACAGTGTTTTCAATTGTAACAATATTCCACATTTTTTTAATGTCGTGGCAAATTCCAAATCTTTGAGGACATCCAGTAAAGGAGTAACTTCAAACAATAACAGCATTTTCTCTAGGTACCAGTTCCTCATGTTTTCCAGTGGACAAATTCAGGAGGTTCATTAACTAGTTAATGTGTACATTTAAAGTTTATTTAAGCAGCCAAACATACTCAATGAGAATCACTGATACCTGAAGTCTCCCTGCAACTTGCTAATGGAAAATTAAAACTAGCATGGAAAAATTACTTTGGGAGTCTAAAAAGACACTCTGCCCTCCCATCCCTCCCTGTTGATTGGGTAAAAGGGGTCTGCTTTATGTTAATAATTTCAGAAATCCTGTCCAAAAACATTGTGTATATAATCTTGAAAGATAGTGTATCCGTGGCACTTCATTGAATAGTGTTCCAACATCAGTGTGACTTTCTGAGAGAAGAGTTTAAGATCACTCAGCGGTCCTCCTATCCTCCTGAATTGATGTTCAAGTATTGGCCAGCTTCTCTGTAAACACAGCTTTCCCGCCAGCTACCTCCTGATAAGTTATCAAACTTTCCTGTCGAATGTCTTCAGTGTGGCTCCAGGCTGACCCAGGACGGCAGTTCCCAGTGAAAGATGGACCTATGACAGGTAGGAGCTAGAGCCATAACTGGGGAAAATGCTGAAGCTAACACAACTGTCAAAATTTATTACTCCCCTGTAATGGAGAGGCAGTGCACTGTGTAGCCTGCATAAACCTGCATGTATGGTATATTTGTGTATTTCTAGCCATTTACTTACCTGCACTGAAGATGGCTTTTCTATTCAGATTTTGAGGAAGGTTATTTAATTCACTATCAACTGCTGAGAAGCGCCAAAAAGAAAAACAAATTAAATCACTTACTTTTGTCTTTTCCAGTTTGTAAATGCACAACAATGGCTAGGATAGGTGAAGTTTGCCTCAATCAAAGATCTAAATTTGCTTAAATCAGGAAGCTTTTTAAAATTGTATGTAGACCTTGCTCTTAGCTTCTTAATGAGTTCTAATCCATGACTTGGCAGGAAACTGATTCTCGTCCTTGAAATATCCCTTTAAGAAAACATATGAAAATCTCAGTAAAAAGCAAATTTACCTCTGCTCAATAGTGGATATTTGTTTTAGACTGTCCTACTCAGTCTCAGAGTAGTGATTAGAAAGAGATCAGTTGGAAATCTAAACCAAAAAGAGGATCGAGGGATAAATTAGGTGTTCCTTCAGGAAACCTGAACTAATATCCACTGCAAATAACAATGAAGTGACATTAGTCTGGTCTGAGAAAAAAGAAAAAAATCCCATAACCCTCTAAGTAAGAATTAGTAGGGACAACTGTAGTGCCGTAGTAGGGACAATGTTAGTGCCATATCATACTGGGTTTAGTAAATACCCAGTAAACGCAACAATCATACCAGAATACTGTTACAGGATAAAAAAGGCTGATGAAATCACAACAGAAGCTTGCTACATGAATATCATATCATGACAAGGCTGCTGTGGAAAGGCAGTAAACACAGAGGAAGAAGTTCACATGGGGGTACAGATGTGAGGAGAGGTTGGGGATATCAGGTTTTGTACTCATTAGGGAGAAAAAAAGATGAAAGGGAGACAGGGGTGACATGGTTCAAACTGTGAGGAACAAACTAACAAAACATTTCCAGAGGTTTGAAAAACAAAGAGAGCACAGACTGAAGGGAAGAAAGGAGCAAAATTACAGGAGGTTAGGAGAGATTTATTTATGTGGAAGCAATTGCTGTGTGGGACAGGCTATCAAAGGCAGTGATGGAAGCTGCAGCTATGAATGTATTAAAGAGAGCATTAGCGGGGCTGTAAAAGGAAACACATTGTGCAAACACTAAATCTTGACTTGGGCCATGCATGTGAGGAAATGGAAGGACTAAAGGCGCTCCATCTCCAGGCTAAGAGATACTTGGCAACCCATCCCCATGGCTCCAGCGTGTAAAAGCTAAGGCTTCCCACATTTCCCTCACTAGGGCATAAACTGTGTCCTTCAGTTCATGACAGTACGAGAGCACATCCTTTTCTCTTAAGAGCAACAGTAAAAATAAACAGCGCAAACTAGCCTGTCCTTATGGCCTGAGATTGATCCTTTGCTGTGGCTGCTCTGCTCTTTATTCTCCAACAAAGAAAGTAATTTTCTCTAATCAAGGAATTGAATTGACAATATTTGTAATTTTCTCCATGAGTCCTCCAAGGTACAGTTTCCAATTCATCTGCAACAGTACAATGTCAGGACAACATGTTTTTTGATCTCTATTAGCCAACATGCACAAATTGTTTTTATTATCATCTTAATGTAATAGAGTGGTGCCATGTGAGAGGGAGACCAGATTTTAGCAACATGTAATAGACAGTTACTGTATACCATATATACATTCACATCTCTGCTCTCTGTTCTAAGAAACAAAATTAATACCAGGAAATGGCTCTGTTTGAACTCATGGTCTTTAGCATAGGGTGGCCAAGTCTAACAAATTCCTAGCCAGTTAATAAATCAGTTCATAAAATTGGTGGTGGGTAAAGATGATCTTTGTGTCCATGCTGTGCCCACATCTGAGGCTTTGTGTCCAGGCTCTGAAGGAATACACCACCTTCCCAAACTGGACGATGAACTGTGGCAGCAGAGGAGAAACACAGATCCCACTCCATTACCTTGACCTGGGGCCATGACTACTACTGAAAAGGCAAGACAAACCAGTGGAATCAGAAATGCTTTGAACTTCTGCAGGCCAGGCTGAGAGAAGTCATGCTGTGGTCCTAAGGTTGTTGTGGGCCTGACCTGCTTCTTGAAGGAGCTAAAAGCTGCAGCTGATGAGAAATTTTAGGCTATTGATTTCTGACTTAGACACCTGAAGAGACAGTTAGGCTGCAAGGAGCAACCTCGATTGTTTCACGGACTCACTATTGCCCTTAGCATGCTGCCTAATGAAAACTGTCACCTAGAGTATATGCTCATGACTCAACACCTAAACAGCAGTTTTCTGCCTACATCCACAGACAGCATCACTCATGGCATCATTAAGAGCCTGTGAAACTTCACATAATTCTGAACAAGAGCATGGAAAATGTTTTCTTTGGCTTGTTAGCTAACAATCTTTATTGAGTCCAAACTGCTATTTACGCAGGGTGGAAATAACAAGTATATAAGAATAGCAATATTATCTAGACTTAAAAATGGCTAAAATGTTACTGGATCTCTGGACGTTTCTAAATAATCTCGTAAATATTAAATACTTTTCCATCAAAATATTTTCTACTTATTTAAAAAGGTAGTGTTGTTTTTTTTTTTTAATGCTTGTTATTGTACATAAACAGAAGCAAGTTAGGGAAAGTGCTTTGCATACTCCTGTGGGGTTTGTTGGCATGCCTGTTAGGGATAGTTATTGATACACCACTGACAAGCCCCTGAAGAGCAAACACAGACATTGCACAGGTGGTTGAGTAACTTACTCCACTGAGCCACATGCAGATCTCAGTGCAGAGGTTCTTTAGAACATTGCTCTCTAGTTAGGGGCTTGGGAAATTAAATAAGCATGATGAAAAAGATGATAAAGTGGCAGTAGGAAATCAAACCAGAAAGCATCAGTGACTAGAATACAGGTCCTTGTATTAGTATTGCTTGGCTGCTAGTCATCAGCCTTGACAGCAGCCAGTGAAGGAACTGCAAAATGAATCTGATTTCTCTTCCAATCATTTCCCTTTCCCACTGGGAGTCTCTGTTGGATTAGCAAAAATACTGACCAGCTGATGAGGTTTGAAAGGCACATCCAGAAATCGCAAGAAATGGCTGGCAGAGCAGAAATCAAGAGATGGGCAGACTGATCTGTGGGAACAATTTTCTCTGTTCTTATATCTAAACTGATCTCTGGCTATGCTTCAGGGACTCAGCTGTCAAGATAGGGATTTACTGGAGCTCTCCTTTGGCCCCCATATGTGGGTTTACTTTTGAAGACAAATTGCGAAGATAGGATGGACCACAGCCATACCTTGCCCTGCACCTGAGTCAGGACACAGCCAGAGAATTCCTAAGGACTTTGGCAAAAGCTGGTGTAAGCCACTACAGCTCTGGGAGCACCAGAAGATGATTAAATGAAACAATACCGCTGAAAATGGAAGCTAAGAAATTCCAAGTTGGAAAGACAGTGTGTTTATGTATAGAAGGAATATGCATACTTGTGGGAGTAATTAGCTATTTGATTTAGTTGCCTACTGTCAGCACGGAAATCCCTTAACTCAAAACTTGATGTCTTTCCAAAAGAGATATTCTAATTCAGCCAAGATTTGAAAGCCTGAGAGAAGAATTGATTCATAAAACCGTATAAGGGTTAAGATTGGTGCTTTCTAACATTACTATTTGTCTTTGCTTTTTTTTCACATTATTTTTATATGCTGAATTATAAAATAGAAGTTGGTATTAATTGACAGTAGAACACTGATTCAGGGAGATTGAGAGTTAAAACATCCTGATGTTCACCCTAATAAAACACTGCAGACTGCAACACAGATTTGATTGCAACCACACTATTTGTCCCAGCAAAGATACGATTATAGGTCAATCATTTCCACAAGTGAAAGCACCTTCTTGGTGTACACTACAGTGATGGATGAGTAAGAGGGCTCTTCTTTCCTGATCTCTGTCAGAATAAAAAGGTAATATATCATCCATAGTATAGTGGATATATTGGTAATGGAACAGAAAACTTCTTACACAAATAACTCAGTGTTAGAAATTGAACTATCAAATGAATCTGAACTACACCCAAATCAATTTGATAAACCTCCAGAATATGATTGTATCAGCTACAACTTGCGAAGAAAATGCATTTACTTTTTGCTACAGGAAAGAACGTTTTCCCAAAGAAACATCTATGATGTTACTGCTGAAAATGCTCCACTGGTAGTCTTTTCCAAAGAAGGAAGACTCTTTGAAGGAGTGATGGAAGTGGAGTAGAAGGTAGTAACTCATAGCACAGCTCTTTTTATCATAGGTGCACTGACCATCACAATGTGGAAAAAAGGCCTTCAGAAGAGCTCTGATCTAAACTCAAGTATAACCAGATATTTTTCTTCCTCTGTTTTACATTTCTTACAACTCTAACCTATGTGTAAAATCTTCCAAAATCTCCAGTGACCCCTTTTCACCTTTTCTGAGTGACTCCTAGGCCTCTCTGGACATATAGGGTAGATGGGAAGAGAGAAAGGCTCCGGTGCATTGGTAAGACAAAAAAAAGACTCCCATGTCTCTGTTACAGCTCTTATGTGTTGTGGCTTGTGCTCAGACAAACAGTTGTGCACGCTCACTGCACATCCCATGGCAAACCATGGCTTGAGGTAATGGTGACTGAGCATCTTACTGCTGAATTATCTACTGCTGAGATCTCAATTTCCAGTTTATCACCCACCGAAGACATCCTACTGTAACTGTGTGAGATATATCTCATTCCTATCTCTACAGGGAAAGAGGACATCCCAGTCCTTGTCCCTGTAGGGGAGGGATTTTATTTTCAGAATTAAACTTCAGAGATGCAGGGGCAGATCTTCACTGGTAATCAATTCAGATTTAAGCACCAAGGACCCGCTCACCAATTCTTGACTTTGCTAAAGAAAACCACTAGCAACATTTTTCTTTAGATAAAAACAAAGCAGAACTACTTTTTCACAGAGTTTAAACAACTGTGGAGAGGAATCCAGATCTAAATCCAAAAACTTGAGGACAAAGTGAAGCATGGATCTAGACTGAAATTTCAGTTATGGCTTCCAGGTTTTTTAAATTCAGAATTACACCTCCAGTTTTAAACTCCAAGGTTTGTAAGATGTTGAAATCCATATGTTCTTCTCTATTATTTCCTAGAAGTTAATAATGAGAAAAAGAATATCTGAATATTACTTACAAAACAACAGGCCCATTGGCTCCTTGGAAGACCTCATTTGGTAATTTTTCTAGATTGTGATTATCACTTAGATTTCTGAAAAACACAACAATATTTATGTGAGAACAATCTGAGATTAAAAAAATACCTTACAGCAGTTACTACCTTTTAATGATTGTTTTTCAGAATAGTAAACAACAGAAACAGTTACAGCTCATCCAGGTAGGTTCCATTAAATGCATGATTCTCAATTTCCCGAATCCCATTTTTATTCAGCCATCTGCAACAGAGAAAAAAAAAGTTACGTTCTTATTTATGATTCATGACTAAAAAGTATGTAATTTAAATCAGTGAAAGGAATCTGAAACAAATAAATGTATTAAATGGATATTCAAGTGGTGAAATTTCTATGAATACTAGCTGGTAAGGTCCAGTAGTTGAAGGAAGGCTTTGGAGAGTACAAACATGAATAGGGCAGATGAGTGCTACCATCAGAGGTGATAGCTAGAGTAAGTTGCTGAAGCAAGGGCAGAGCTGGTGAAGACATCAGCACTGCTCATGGCTCCCCTGGAAAGGCTGCAGCAGAGTCAGTGAGTGATGTTCCAGGTTAATCCCAGGATGGGTGAGACCAGGATCTTTCCTGCTGCTGCTGTTAATGCCAATTAGATTCACTTTTTTCAAGATGCTTTTGAAACGCTGTCCTATGGCTCAATCTGTGCCAGTTATTAGAAAAAAAGACCAGTGTCTGTGGCAGTCTTGTGTCCTCAGCTGGGCAAGCAGAGGAGAGGGGCTGACCTCACCACGCCAGGCAGGAGCGGGATGGCAGTGGTGCCAAACTGCCTGGGAAGCGGCTGATTCCTCCTGTGTCTGCTATCTTGACAAAATATGCTCCTCTTTGTCGCTAGCCCAGCCCCACCTCCGCAGCCTCCCTCCCCCAAGAGAAGACACATGTAGTGATCCTGGGAATTGAAGCTCCTGGGGCTTTCCGCCAAGTCTTCACTGTAGTGCATTAACTAATTAACATTTAATGTCCTTCTCTCTCTTCCGTTTGCAGTCCTAAAAATTTACATTTGGGTCAGTTATATTTATCATCTTTATGGTGCCATCTTTCATCCTGCTTTAAACGTCACTTTGAAACTCATGCCCTCTTCAACAGGCAACGGCAGGTCTGATTGATGGCAAAAATGGCCTGATTTAATTAAACTGTCAGCAAACCTGGACATTTTGTTTCTAATTCACACTGAAAGCTGAGCATGCAAGTGACCCACTTATCTAAGGTCTGAGATGGTGAGCTAAGGTCAGCATGAAAACCCGTTATAGGTCTGGCTGAAAGGATTACCCTTTTGACCATGACAGGCAGATGTACACAGCTCTGTGTCTATAATGTTTGTCAGGTCAGATCAGGAGAATTGTCACTGTCCCCTTCACTTGCAAGCACTATTAGACATGAATGAGCAGGCACAGAGGAAGACAGTTCCCTGCTTATAGCATTTAAAATATTTATTATATTACATTGATCTTATCCATTTATAGCTGCCAGGCTGATATATCTATGCTTTTAATCACAGTATTAGCACCTAAATGCATTCTCTCACTGAACATGATGATAACAAAATGAGGTACTAAGGTCATAAAAGCAGAGCCACTGTTGCCATACAGTGTGGACTTCATGCTCCTGTTACATGGCTAATTGCATTCAAGTAGTAAAAAGAGAAAAAAAAAATTACTTAAATCCTAAGACCCCATCACACTACATATAGCCAAGTTTCTGTTGAGACAAATTCTCCTCTCACTTCAACCAACATCCTTACCAACTCCACTAACTTTTGCATTAGCAACAAATGACAATGGAGGCAGAGCTCCAGAACTTGGACATACAGGCTTTTACTCATCATTTCATGGCTATAGTAGTATTTTTAAATTACATTTTAAAATCAAGCTGGTGCAGGAGGCCATGTCCCCTGCAGTACTATTTACACCCTATTTCAGGGCAGGAAAGCCCTATCTTGGGCTCTAAGTGGCATGCAGACCTGGAAGCAAGGTGATTTTATTCCATAAATTTCTAGCACTTTTTTACCAAATGCATCCACACCACAATTCTAGTCTGTGCTGATTCCATGCATAGCATAATCCAAATTACGGCCTTAAATACATTTGGAGCCTGCCACAGCTAAGTCTGCTTAAATTATGTCTCCCTAGACTGTGGGGGTCCAATGGGTCCTGGGTGTTTTTAATGCCATCTTGACATGCCTGCTTTCACCAAATGATGTTGCTGTAAGAATAACTTTCTACTGCATTGCATATTGACTTCAGTTTTGTATAGAAAACCAGGAAATCTGGGTCTAAAATAAGGTAAGTTAAGCTCATCACGGCACAAGGAAAGATTAATGAGGGGGTCTTAAAGAGCACACACAAGGTCTCTGTCCCAAGGAAGAACTACAGCAGAGTCAGGACATTGTCTGCCCAGGCAGGCGGTGGCCAAGTCTGCTTGCACAGCTCTCACCACTCCTGCGCACACCAGTGGGAGTGGGAAGCCTGTGGCAATGGGGTAGAAAAGGCAGAAAGCAGGACAAAGCAGCTGGAAGAGGACACGACTCCCCTCCTACCCCAGATCAATTTTGTTAGCAAACCAGCAGCCTGAAGTCCTCAGAGAGGACTATCCTTCAATATCCAGACAGTAATCTTACAAGCAAAGAGATGTCTTGGGGTGAGAGGAGAAGCCAATTTCATGATGCTCAAGTGGCACGGAGAGGTCAAATCACAGTAAAAATCTGGGATATTTATCTCACCCCTTATGGGTATTATGGAAGCAAATACAGCACTTGTTGCGCAGTGCTCTGAAAATACAAAGTCTCACCTGAGTAGCAAATATTATTATCACAGGAGAAAGGATAAACCAGTGCATTTGGGGTATCATTACTTGAATATATATTTGAGAAAACTGTGTGTGTGTTTAAAACTTCAGGGAACTTGATGTGGACAAAGGTTGTGCATAACTGATGGGGAAAAAGGAGAGATAACAGCTAAGTGACTTGTTACTGGCCTGTCTTCAATTATTGATGGTCTGACCCTGCTCCCACCAAAATCAACATGAGACCAATCAGTCAACCTGATCTTGCTTGTCTGCTTCAGTATGTGAGGTAAACTGCACATACACAGTGGGATATTTTTTGTAGTCTGGCCACTGGCTAGGTGAAATGAAGGCAGCTTGTTAGCAAGCAAACAGCACATTTTGATATACCAACAGAAACAATCAAAGAAGCTAGACGGTTCATTAAATGACATGACTGTTCCAGTCAATTGCAGTCATCTAACCATGCAGCTTGAAACTGCACTGTGAACCAGCCAGTGTGTATGCATTAACATTGTGTACAAATACACTGCATTTCCGCAACATCTACATATATTTTGCCCAAGTAATAAACTTCTTTGTATGATGTGTCTGACTGTAAATATTTATGAGTCATGCCATCCTTTTGAACACAATTTGTATCACATGGAACTGTTGCTGTAGGTGGAATATGTTTAACCTTGCCATCAGTAATTACTAAATTTGCTCCATGCTGTGCTTCTAAAATAAAGAGCAGGACTAGAATACAACAAAAAACCTTGAAAGCATTCGTTTTTCATGGCAGAGAAACAGAATACAGAGATTTCAGAGGTAGAAGAGAAGTCTAAAACATCACAATGAATTTTCGAGTGTATGAAATAGTGCCCATCCCCTGGTTTCCTTGACCTATCCTGGATAATAAATGAGCCAACAAGGAGAATAATGAATTTGCTATGTCTTACTCACAGAATCACACTTTCAGAACTCAGGCCCGTGAATGAATTTTTTTCAATTGTACGTATATTGATATTGTCTTGAATATCTCTGAAAAATAAAATACAACAGAAGCTACACCTTTTTATACCTCTGTGAGCCTTTCAATCCGATACGCTATTTCAAACACAGAATTTTTCCTTACATTCCTTATATTCATCCTGAGGAACAATTATAGGTAGAGTTACCCTCTGACGTAAGTTTTTAAGACATTCTGTCTGCAGAACACAAACCTTCCTGGTGAAAATGGCTGGAGTAAAACATTTCCAACACCCCAATACTTTCCTCCTAAATAGGCTGAAGTCATTAAAATGCATAAAAGCTCGAGTCTCATAACCCTGAGGTAGATGAAACCGTTCCTCCAGCAAACACGCTACTCAGAAAATGCAAGCAGAGAGACTGTGAGGCCACCCCTTCTCTCAGCCTCCCAACCAGAAGAAGAAGGAAAAACCATTAGCCTTTTTGGCCTGATTCAGCAGGGTACCTACCAGCACATGACTCATTTCCCTGCCAATGTCAACAGGGTTGTTTATAAGCTTTGTATGTGCTTAAGAACTTAAGACACAGGACCCCTGTCAATGTAGTTTGTTGAACTGACAAGTAGGCATTTCAGTCTTTCAGCAGTTTTGACTGATACGAAAAGAGGAACAGCACATATATATGTTCTATTGCTTGCTCAAAATAGACCTCAAAGAAGTTAAATAGTATTACTCATTATTTAGACCAGGGATATGGTTGTTTTTATGCTGTTTCTGGTGGAAAGTACAGAATGAAATCAATTATCCTCGAAGCTTGGCATTCAAAAATTATCCATGCATTATTATTCCATAGCAGTTCCATAATAATCTCATGCTGACAACTGAATATGGCCACAGTTCTGCATTAAGTGACACTTACATAGGTAACTCATTCTGCAAACTAAGGTCTGCAGAGGTAGGAATAGTGAGGGAGCATGGTACCCATACAAGTGAAGTGTTTCTCTCTGCTAAGGATCTGCATGAGCCCTTTATGAAGGTCAATGACCCATCAAGACCTATCTTGGGGACTTAAATATTGGCACAAATGAAGTCAACAGGACTTCTCTTATTGACTTCAGTGGGACCAGGTTTTGAGCCAAGGTCTAGTCTGGGACTTAAGCAGTATCAAGGCCTACTTATTTTTACAGGGAAGTGAGGAATTTAATCTGGCATATATTTTCTAAGCATTTTTATTTATATTAATGGCCAATATTAAGACAATTGCAGAATTAATGTTTCTGCAGCTTGAAATCTTATGATCAAGGATCTGAACATGCACAACTTTGCCTGTGCATTAACTATATGTCTTATCCAAAGGAAGAGAAGAAATAGTTTCTTATTCCCTGAGTTTTCCGCTTTCAATTATAATAAAACTGACTGAAAAAAATTATGTCAAAATATTTTTCAGTGAAAAAAATCAGTCTTTTTCCGATAGGTATTTTTTACAGAAAAAAGGTGCTTTTACAGAAAAAAAGAGAATATTTAATTCTCTGGACAATTTTACTGCCAGTGAAAAAATGAGCATGGTAGAGATATTTCCTTGTTGGATTTGTTTATGATGTGGTCACCTCTCTACCGGAAACAGCTCTGACATCAACTCTTCCCATGCAGGTCAGAGAACTGTCACCAAGTGGCAACAAATTTCCACTGCCACCAGCTTGGTTTGGATTTCAACCAGCGAAAGAGGAGTAAAAGGCCTCTGGGCCATCCAGACACACACTCACAATGTAGTTAAAGGAAGAGCAAGCTGTAAAATGCAAGTCATAATGCGCTGTAGAAAGGAGACCTGGAGACAGCTGAGACCTTTTGGGCCACATTATTATCAATGCCTACAAAATTACAACCCAAAATGCTACTGTGAAGGTAATAAGCAAACACAAGATGAATCACATCTTGAAAGGTTTTGTTGGAGCAGGAAAGCATTCAAAGGGAGCTTTTAAAAAGTGAAAAGCAGATGTTAAAACTTACAGTAAAACTTTCTGGAAAGAGTGCACCTTATGGACAGTAGGTAAAAACCGAAGGCCAGTGTTTGATATTAACCTAAGAGGGAGAGAATTGATGAAGATTATTCGCTCTGCCCCAGGAGTAAAGCAATAGTTAACAAAGAAGAAAGAATATTGGACTTAAAATGACAGCCGCAAAAGGCAGAGTTTAGCCACAAATGGGCATTTATTTATAGGAAACTTGACACTGTAAGGTAAAAAGGTTTTTCTCTAAAGCACAAGCTGAATTCTGCCCCACTGAAACCAAGGGAGAAATAGTAACTTGGATAAGTACAGGATCCCTCCTGATGATGTCAGAAAACTGTTGGCATTAATTTCCCAACCATAGTCTAAGAAATCAACTGCACTGACACAGGATAGTTATTTTCATAGTAGCTCTTTTAAGACAAAAGTATCAGCTCACCACAATTTTGACATTCTACTCAGCAGAGGAAACATTAATTCCACTGGAAATAAGAAATAACATTAATTCATGAAAGTAAGAGAAAATCAGGATGCTTTATTCCCCAGCATGTTCAATAGCAAGGAACAGAACACATGTAAACTTTTCAACAGTTTGTGTGACTGGCCTGAGCCTCTGTATTTAACAATCTTGACCGTACCACCACAGTTCCTGTCCATGAAACACCATCCTAGAAATGCTGACTCTGAATGACAACCTTCTGCTTACAGCCAGTGAAGAAAAATGGTCACAGGTGTCCACAGAGGTGTACCACATCTAATTTAAGCAAATTTTGTTATCCAGAGCAGTAGCACGTGCAGGACAACATATTGCCATGCAGCAGGAGATGGCTGATGGCTGCTGATGGCTGGAAGGAGGGCTGAGCACAGGATGGAGGAGGAGCTGGACTGAGCTGGACTCTGACTGGCAGTGATTTTTTCCCAGCCACCAAAATGTCTCATTTTGACTCTAACAAAAGAAGAGAAAATTTGGGTTCTTGAAAGTTTAGTTATGTCTTTGTATTTTTAATATGTGAGATAGTAGAGAAGGTAACCTTTCACTGAGAAGTTCCTTAAGGAACTTATTAATAGTATACAGAATGTATTTTTTTATCTGGACACTTAAACACTACACTATTCTTTCATTATTGGATGTGATGGGTTTTCTCGCAGATTTCTTCCTGAATGGTTGAATGGTGATGAAAACTGCTGGTTGAGACTGGAACAAACTAACATCATTCATTGGATGTTTATTATGAACCTAGATTATTTCAGGGGAGTTGCAACCTTTCAGGTTTCAAAATCTGATCTGAAACTGAACACCTCCATGTGACAACCAAATATTACATTTGAGTACTGGGGGTGACACACAGATCCATAAAATAATCATTCGCTTGTATAAGTACTGCTCTGAGCTCCCTGAGGTGGTACATCTAGATATCCTCAGATGTTGAAAAGCCAACTTCTGATCTGTCTTGTCTTATAACAAAAAGCAATGCATGATATGCAGGAAAAAAAAAAAGCAGAAGTATAGTGAATATTCAAGAAGCCAGTTTGGGAAAATTGCTGAAGTGTCATGACTGTTTCATCTCAGGAGTCAGAGTGATCTGACTTTGCATTAGCTTAAAAATAACAGCTGTCACATGTGACCAAGAAAGCTTTGCAAAAATGCCTTTGAAAAACTATTTCATATAGTTAAATAGAAAGAATGATTAATGAAGCAGGTGCGTTTCACAAGGCTCCTATTATTTAAAGTACTTCTGCACTTATACTTTGTAAAAGGAGTTAGCAAAAAAAATTAGAAGCAATAGAAGAAGAACCTGTAACTACCCTCTTACAGCATTTTAAAGTACACTCTCTAAATTACTGGAGATGTACAAGGTTTTAGCTGAAAGCTGCCTTTAATTTTAAATGAGCCATATTCTAAAAATTCATGCAATTCTTTTTACTAGCCACTTGTTAAATATGAATTATGACATGTATTTCCTTTAGTAGGTAAATGAAGAAGCAAACTGCTGCCAGGTAGTGTGGCTATTGCATGACAGAGGAGAAGACATGAGAAACTTTCTACAGTACATTTGCAAGAAAAGGTCAAATCCTTCTGTTGCAGATATGGAAGATGCTGGTACTCTAACATATGCTATTCAAACACCGCGCCCAGTGGCAATTTACTCCCAACATATCAAAATGCCACATTGGTGAGCCGGGCTTTCACCATACATGTGTGAAAAAATATGTTCACAGCCTTCAGTATGCCATAGTTCTGATCTTTTCAGTAATCCCAGAGTCTTCAGGGCTGAATTTGTACTAGTGTCAGCTGGACAGCATGAGATGAAGAGGAAAGCATCCGTGACACGTGATTGTATATTGAAGTAAATCTACAGGTGGCACAAAGCACCAATGGTGCTGAGGCACAGAACAGTGATTAGGAGTAGGAGAGGATGGTCTTTTAATTAATTGTAGAAAAAGAACTAAAAAAATATTTAGCTAGACTGCAGCGTAGATCTTCCCTCTCTTTTTATTCAACCAGCAAAGCTCCAGAGGCCTTTAAGTGGATAATCTTATTAGAATGTAGATAATCCAATTTACAGAATATCTTTCCTGCAGGACAGCTTTGTCAATATATTTACCGTATAACATATACATCCTTAGTAGCCTTACTTTAAACAAGTGTCCTCTTTAATCTGTGCTATAACTGAGTCCCCCCTTGCCATGCATAAACAGCTCACTAAGAACCTGTTTTTCAGATGGCTGATGGCTGCTTTCCAAAGCATTAATTGTCTTTCTGAAAAGGCCTACTGGAGTCAGCACTTAAGAAACCATAGCACCATCATGAGCAGAGGAAAAAAAAACATCTTTCAGAAACTAATTCCTGGAACATTCTGGCTGCTTATCTCCAGATATAACAATGTCTGCTCTCTTTTACACCAAATTGGTAGGGACTACTCTGACAAAAGTGGGAACAGAGTTTACCTCAGCAACTTACTGTGGGTATTGGCTAAATTGCAAACTCAAGGTAGGCAGAGATAAACACAATATCACTCAGGGAGCGTTTTTTAGCTGTCATTTTGTCATGTTGGTTACTTTATACTGCACATGAGCCTGACTCCAGCAAGAGATTCCTCTGACTCATGTGTCCTAGCCTTGAAGGACAAGCTGAGCCTATAATCCACCACACCCACTTTTGGGGTAGGGTCGCCAAATGTGAGGCTGCCATACAAAAAAAAGAAGTGGAACATCACTTCTTACTGAAGAGCCAACTCCACGCCAGGGGTCAGTGATTCTGTGGACATCGCTGCATCTGCAGCAAATACAGGTTTGGGTTTAGGAAGCATGCCAAGTACAGGTGTGTCAGGTCCTCCGTGAAATAAGAGCAGGCACATATAAACATCTGCAAGACTTTGGAGTTGGGCTCTGCTCTCCACTATGCCAACTATTTGCAGATAAAATGCATTATTTTAAAACCTACATTTCCCCTGAACCCCAACAATCCAGCTGTATGCCCTCAAAATTTATCTGAAAGGAGTGTTACATTTAAACCTTTCTATTTTAAGCTGAGATTGCTTAATACAAGATGTCGACACATCCACTGTAAAAAAAAAACAAAGGATATAGATTACACATGAGAACTAATTTTGGAAAGAAAATAGGTTTGAAAAGCCACCATTACATTATTAAACAGACAATGCCACAGCTCTCCCTAATGAGAGCCAGATAAATAATCTTGTACCCATGAAAAGGTCAATAAGTTACCATTTTGAAGCAGTCTGTCTCTTTGGCATATATCCAAGAAGACCAATTAACAATTCTCCTCACTGCTTCTGAAAGAGTGGTGAGAAAGTTAAGGTGGCATTTTATAGAAGGTTTAGAGTATTTCAGCATTGCATTTTTTTAACATTTTCCTCTCCTTAGTGTTTTTGCCATACTAGTAAAGGTGATGGAGGAGACAAAGGGCATGAGGTGAGTGGGAAATGTATTTGTACCCAAGTTGAGAGAGACAAAAGCATATTGATGTGCAACAGCTAGTAGCTGTAATGAGCCCCTGAAGCTGATGAGAGGACTGATGAGGCTAACCAGAGCTTGTTGCCTGCCCATAAATAAGACCTGGTGGCTATATAACTATTTTTGAAGAAGCACAGGGAAAGTCTTGCAAGCAACATGTTGCAAAGGTCATTAAACTGATGGGCTATTTTGCTTAGGCTCAGTCTCAGGTATTACAGGGATTGCCTTTTTTAAGTGAAAACAGACAGTATGTTTTTTTAGTGAAAACATGTTTTTCTGTCAGGTTTTCTGAACTGTGTTTTAAGTTCTGTCATAGCCACAGTACTGTCATGAGGAATCAGACTACGTGTCCTACTCTGCCAGATTGCCACTATGGCTGGAAACTTCAGAAGAACCACAATGAGCCCAGCAATGAGCAGGCACCCAGGTGCCTCTGCTTCGGTGGGCTGGTGGCAGCTATGTCTCACTATAGCTCTTTACACTGAGATATGGGCGTGCCTGTGCCAGTTGTTCTCACTGGTGGGTCAGACCAGGAAGGGCTACAGAGGTCTTTGGCAGGGTCTGCAGCAGAAGGTGGGGCCCGAGGACCTCTCTGAGTGCAGGCTTCCTTCTCCAGCTCTGCTGCCTGGATGTAGACTATTTGGGAAGCTGGCATGGACCCCAGCTGGGGAGAAGATACACCACATGGGCAACAGGAGTACATCCCAGTGGGACCAGCATCAGATTTGCTTTTCCCTTGCACATAACCCCACATATGGGTGGGCAGAGTTTCCTAATCAGTTTTGTGACAAATAATTTATGAAATCACTTGCTATTCCTTCCTAACTTCCAGTAGTTAATGGGAGAATTAGGCTGTGATGTACAAAAGTTTGTTAGCTTCCATTTGTAGCCTTACAATTTTTATCATTTCTCAAACAGCTGTTGATAGCATTTCTATCCACGCAGATGCTTAACCCCTTTCTGAATTGTCTTAAACTGCAGTCTCACATGTTTACAAACTTCTGTATTGTGTAAAAAAACCCCAAACCTACAAGAACAACAATCCAAACCAAATCTGAACACAAACCCCATGAACCCACTAACTCCGGTTTTCACTAACTGACCCTTCCTCGTATGTCACAGGAATGTGAATACCACGACTGGGTTACCTCCAGCTGGCTTTTTGCAGCCTTCCATCAAGGTTTCTGCTTTCTCATTAAACCGTCCTAACATTCAAACAATGAAACTCTCTGCCTTTTCAAGAAAAGGATTCTAAAAGGGCAAGCACGAGTGAGTAAAACAAGGGGAGGGAGAAAATGGCAGTCTTTCCTACAGAAATGTGCCAAGAGAGAGCACGAAGGTATGACAGTATTCAGAGAGAATGACCTGAGCGTGATGTAACTCAGCATCATAGGTAGTGCTACATGGACGGCTCCTACAGGGTCTTCAGGTCCTGCTCCTGATCCCTTTAGTACAAACTGATGTAGATCCACTGAAGACAAAGGTATTGCACTGTTATATGCCCACTATAAAGCCCCAGTGCAGCTACCTCAAACTTTGTTATTCACACAAAAGATACACTCCTCTGTTCAGACACTCACAGCCATGAAGCCTGTACCTTTTGTGCTATTTGTAGTCATACAAGAGAGTCTGCTTTTTGCCTCATAAAATGAAGGCACAGAGGGGATGCAGCATAAATCCAGTGGTGGAGCAAACACCAGAGATGGATTTTTATTCATTTAAATTAGAGTAAAGCTTTGGCACAAGAATGAATGTTAATGAAATGGCCAGGAATAAAATTAGAAGAAATTTTTTAGTCACCAAATCATTAAGTTTCTGGAAAAGTCTCCCTTGGAAAAAAAAAGAGAACACAGGGAACAGTGGAGAGAATAAAAAAATGTCAATAAAGCAGTTAACTAATGGGATACATGGAGTGGAGCCAGTAAGAAATGGGATAGTCTGAGAAGTCTCCTCCAGTCCTGTATGCCTACAAGAGAGAATACCTTAAAAAGTACCAAAAATATATTTTCCTCTGATTTCAGCAAGTGAGTAGAAGTAGCTGAAGACGAATGAGGAATTGTTAGTCAAACAAGCAATCCTCTGCATTTTTAACCTATTGCTTCTATAGGTCATAGCAGAGGTGCTTCTGCTGAATTTTTACACAGTTTGTGTCCCATATTTAAAAAATCACTGACATCAGTGTTCATTACTGTGTTCACATTTCTTCTTGTTCTTCAATTTTGTGTGAGATAAATGTGTTCTTGTTTTTTCTAACCATCCATACAGCTGACAACTGTACTACCCCAGCAGCTTGTTCTGGGGATTTTACATGGGATAAATAACTGTTGTGTTGTCAGTCATAGGGAGCCAGAATTACTCAAAGACAGCAGCCACTGCTGAATAACTCAGGCTTGAAATCAAAGGATAAAGGCATACGATGTCTTTGATGATGATGCAAATTTAAAGCTGTATTTCCCTACTGCCAAGAGAAAAAGCTATGTTTCAGTTATGGACATAAAATAGTTAAAGTTTATCAAGGTGCCTGGTGAATTTGATAAAGCAGATATTGATAAACAATTGAGAACAACAATCCTACCACAACTCTTGGGAGCTTATTGATGCTATTTCTATTAAAAACAACTACTGTTAAACAGAGTTTATTGGACTTTGTTGGAGTTTCATGCAGATGAGAGATTATTAGCCATGTTAAGATCATGTGCTAAAACCTGAAAATATTTTTGGGTATCAGTTTATTTTAAGGATGGATTCAATTAACAATGAATTGTGATGGCAACCCCATGGAGCCGATGTGGCAACCACAGCTGTGGAAGCGGCATTCTTGATAAAGCTGGCTAATGAAATATAGCTATACCATACACCGATACATTTGTATTCTAAGGTTTTAATCATCTCACATCAAGCATTAATGAAAACCATTGCTATTGCACTGCCATTGCTAAAGAAAAGAAAATTTGAATGCTTAATGCCACGTGTAAGAAGTATAACAGAAGGCAGAGCTATAGTGAAGACAGATGAGAGAGATTTTGTCCCAAAGCTCTCAGGAGGAATTTCAACCTAAAGTTGTCTTTATAGGCAGAAAAAAGGCCCAGCTCCTTTTGTCATCACTCAGTTTCAACCCGTTGCTTAGAAAGGCTCAAGGATCTTCTGTGTGTGAATACTCCACGGAGGGTATTATCTTTATTTTTTTGAAGGATTGTGTGCAGACCTGGGGATAAAAATGTGGATGGACAATGTGCAACTAGCAGAGGCAGAGAGGGCATTATTCTGTCTTATTACCAAAAGTGCTCAGCACAGGTTGGACAGAAACACATCTGTATCATTCAAAATTACTATGGTACTTGCAAAGAACAGAAGATCTTACAAATATCTGAGGCTTGGAAGGTGTTGGAAGGCATCTTGGTCAATGTACACGAGATTGTTGGCCTTCTCAATTCTTCTGCAAAGAGAAAATGAAACATCAGAGGAAATGTATCAATATATTGATCTTAAAATATCTGTTGTTGCCCTGTGATGCAGTGGTACTGTATATGCTGCGATTTTCTTTTTGACAGCAGAAGATCTGCTTGATTTCAAAGAGCAGCCTACCACAAACCAGCAGACACTACCACCTTTTGACATCAGAAGTTGTTTGAGGCTAAATTTCAGGCTGACCAGGGAAAGAAAGGAACAGTTAGGTAAGAGGATGGTAAAGACAAAAGGAGATTTCAAATGTTCCGTTATTGCTATGAACTCTTCAGAGCTTACCTGGACCAAACTGCAAAACC
>JAVSBS010005346.1:137535-149661 GCA_033124195.1 Coracias cyanogaster
AATGAATCTTTATAAGTGTCTCCTTCGAATTTAGTTTGCTCATTACTTACATTTCATGTAGTTTGGGAAGGTTGGAAAACACATTTGCTTCTATGACTTCCAAGGCATCATTCTGTGAGATCTCTCTGAAAAATAATTTCAAAGTCAAGATATTTCAAACCATGGTGAAGCAGAGAAAGGACAAGTGAAAAATTCACAAGGAACTTCTTAGATTACTGATGAGTTTTAAAAATAAGGTGCATATCAGATAAGAAAAAAGACACCCTAAACACCAATGAGCTGCCATCAAGCCAAACAACAGCAGTCAGGAATAGATACCTTCTGAGGCTGAAGTCTATATTTGTACTGGCAGTCCTGAACCTCCTACTGTCATCATCATTCCTTGTGTATTAGAAATCAGGGTTCATCCGCCATTGGCTGTTGGATCTCTGACATCACTAATTACTGATGGAGATTTAATGAAACATTAATTTTTAATGAAACATTTTAACTCTGTGAAGAAAAGAGGGGATGAAAGGTGACCGAAATAGAGAAGATGGCTAAAAAGTTCCCAAGAAATATGATAGAACTTCATCAGCAGGACGTGATGCTCTCTTGATCTGATGTAAATTACAGAGATTAAAACTAAGCCACCAGCTGATACGTCCTTATTAGCAGGAGCTGGAGAAGAAGAAGATTTACATACCTTGGAGAAAACCCTATATACAAGTTAATGTCCAATTCCAGCCACAAAACTGCAGTATGTAAATGGCCAGTTTTTTGTGCCATTGCTGGAATACACACTGGAATGCATGGGCTACTGGTCCACAATAGTTTTTTTTTTTCTCCCTTAATATGTGGGATAGCAAAGAGATGGCTCATGGTCTGGTGTAATTTAAAGCTCAGGAGTTCTCCTAGTGAATCAATGGCCAATTACTGCAGTGCAACCTGGTCTGACAACAACCTTTCTGCTAACAGTGACCAGAAAAGTCGAGGTAAAGACAGCTATGCTGAAAGATTCCCCACTGTCATTTTTGGAAGTTGTGCAAAAATGCTATTTCCCAGGCTGAGGTTAGATGTAGGAAGTAAAATTGATGTAACTAGGTGACAGTGTGATGCTCTATTGGATTTAAATAGCAAACTAGCTGTGTACATCTTTGGAATGAAACCTTGGCTAAATAGTCAGATTGCAAACTAGCCAGCACTTATTCCTGGGTATTTTGTCCTTTTGAAATTATATTGGTTGCTAATAGATTTGAATAGGCCTGAGGTAAAACAATAGGTCATAATGATTGATGCAGAGCCACAAAAATTATTGCAAATAATATAAAAAGTGTTCCACTCCTTCTGACGAACAACTGAACCATACCTGATAAATTACCTACCCATTTAAGACAAACAAAAGCCTCGTGAAAGAAGGTAAGTTGCTTACCTGACCTTTTCTGCTTTAAAAAATGCCTCAGTGGTTTGATATTTTTTATTTTAATAAGAAGCCCTCCCTCTTGCTTCCTCAAGGTTTTTACACAAGAAGCCCAACTCTTCTCTGCTCTGAAAGCTCTATTCTGACTGGAGAACAAGAAAATACAAGTATGTGAGGACTAACAGTAGGTGCTTGGTAGGGTGTGATGAGAACTGGGTTTAGCAGTGTTGAACAACCAGTTCACGTGAACATGTTTGTCTTTATTATTCAGGTTTCAGCAGCAACAAAATGCTGTGACTGAGACTGGGATTCCTTCCCCCCCTGCAAGGTGCACAGCCATTGCAAGGGATGTTTCAAAGACTTTTAATTATCTTCCTGTTTTCTTTAAAAATAATGCATTAGAAGACATACAGTAGAAGCAAACACCTCCTATGCTGTATTTATATGACAGTAAAATTCACGTTCTTAACTACAGTCTGGAAGATTTAATAACATGGGAAGTGTCTCAGACTTTTGAGATTTGGTTTGGTTTTGCTTGTGTTCTTTTTGGGCGGCCAGTAGAATATTTGCCATTCCCCACAATCTAAAAATCAGTTGCTGCCTAGAAAAAAAATTGAAAGAGCAGAACATTTAGTATCAACAAATCCATTTAGTCAGAAGAGATTTCATGCCACTAAACAACCCATGGAAAAAATGTTGCAGATTTGTTGGCCTTATACAGGAAAAAAAAAAGGTTTATTAAGAAACTACAATACAGTAGTAACCTCACCTGACAGGCAGGGCTGTTGAAGGTAATAGTTTTTTATGATCCAACTTGCTATCTAACTTTGGAATAAATTGGATGATATACCTCTTCTAATGGAATGCTTAAAACTGGATGTTTTCTGCATCAAGAGAGTGTTTTGACTTCCTAAGAGTGGGATGGGTTATGGGCTTTGTTTCAGCTTGAGAAATGAAAGATACAGATCTGATTAAAGTAGGGCATGAGCAGGCCATGACACTTTGGAAGGCTTGGAGGATGCATGATTAAGGAAGGAATGAAAGAGAGGTAGGAAGATAGGAATCTCTAATCCGTTTTTAAGAGATTAAGTTTTTAAAAGAATGAAATAACTCATATGAGGGGTCGTTTCAGAGATTTGGGAAATCACTTGGCTTTCATTCTAATATTCCCATTCATAGGTACAAAGTCAACAATAATTTTTTTTTTTTTAACAGGTAATCAAAATATGTCCATTTAAAGAGATTTTTGCTGTCTTCCAGCTCAAGCAGATAACTACCACAGTGGTTTTGGTTATGAACCTCTCAAGACAAGTAAAGGGAACAAAAGGGAAACTCATCAATGGCAGAAGAAAGTAACCCTTCAGGTGTTGGCCTTTGTCCTCTGTGTTCAGGGCACTGTGGGGGATGAGGGAAAAAGACAAGACCCTCTGTCCCCATGATGAATTGTGCATGCTTCAGTACACTTTCTCCAGGAAATCCTGTTGGTGATGACCTTACACATCATTGTTCTTCACAGATGAATCCCAGTTTACAGCACTGAAGCGCTGTTTTCTGACAGAAGGTCATTGTTATTCTTGCCCTTTGGGGTGTCCATATAACTGTTATGGGCTGTCATTCAGGTAAGAAGATAAATAAAAAAAACCATTCAGATTAGGAGATCAATCATATACATAACAAGCAGCACTAGTATGGGGTTTAGTTACATAATTTGCATGAACAATTTATTTGTACCTGGCAAAAAATGAACACCCTGAGAATGGAAAACTGAAAGAACACTATCTCAGATATAGGTATCTCTAGCATTAAAAGTACAAACACTGCTGCTCACATCAAACAACTGACTCAGCAGACTCAGAGCACCTGTAGAGGAGAGTAAATAATACCTGCAGCAGCAGCTAGAAGCAGAAAAAAAGAGATTGCTGGCTAGTATTTGTGTAAGTGATTCGTCTTACAGTATAAATACACACAATCAGATGATTGCTCATATTGCATATCTTATTATATGTCATTATAAGAGAAGACGGAACTGTTATTACACTGTTTGTTTGCAATGAATGATACTATTAGCTCTACTGCTAGCTACCACAGCAAATCCAGACCACAATTTGAGCATCACTTCTGATGCATGCAAGCCTTTTAATTGATGGTATGCAAACAATTAGGGACAGTACCCCAAACCTACAAAACCCCAAACCACCCAGTGGTTGCAAAGTGCTTTGGCATCTGCCTAAACTAGTTTCCGCTGCATGCACAGCTCTACTGTGATGCTCAGAAGCATAAATTGCGTACTCCAACAGAGGCTAAAGGAGGAAAAACTATTCAGTAAAAATGTTTTACAAAAGCACAAAGGATAATTGTTTTTATTTTCTTCAAAGAGAATGTAAGACTTGCAGATGTGACAACATCACACGACTAAGGAATTTCCTCTAATTCACCACTAATGTAGCAAGCTGTAATCGTTACTACCTTTTCACAAGCAACTGATTGCAATGTAGCATTTCCACATGCAATAGCCAGAGCCAGTGGAGAGAGAGGGAAAACAAGAGGAGGAAGATGCTGCCTAGTGGAGGTACAATCTTAGCTTAGTTGAAATCTGCCTTTAGGAAGGGCTGGGGGCACACCTTCGTGATATCTGTGACAGAGCCCAGCGTGAAGCGAAGGAAGAGTTCCTCCTCAAACAAGCTGCACTCAAGGACCGAGCCATAAAAATCAAGATGCATTGGAACGGCCTTTTAAACAAATCTATTAGCAAGGCATTTATAGTTCATGGCAGTTTCTCTGTAGTCCTCTAAAGAAAAAGTCTCTCTGAATAATCAAAGTCTTACAGCAAAAGCAAGACTATTAAACTTAAAAACTAATGGACTTGCAGCCAAGTGGTCTCATATTTCAAAATAATGAAAGAGTAGAAGACTGGACATTTATATCTCTTTTATGATAAAAATTCCTTTCAGGATCAGAGCAAAGCACACAGACAGGGATAGGGTCATTTTTTAGGTTCTAGGAAAGAAGCCTCTTTAAAACATGTGTGTATGTACATATGAATACATACAGACATAGGAGTTTAACATAGATGAGTAGATGGAAACTTATGTCAGAAGAAGAGCAAAGTATATGCATGGCAGAAGACCAGTTTAGAGGCAGGTCACAACATTGGTCTTGTACACAGTGCCCAGGGACGTACAACCTCAGGCACAAAGACCTTGTAATACCAGCAGCAGGAATGACATAGAATTACTGGTGCTCCATCGGTGAGCTCAGCTGTGGTGACCACAGTAAATATAGGATTTAGGGATTTCTGAATTTCATCTCTCTGTTGGCAGACTAGCAGAAAGGGCTGTCCCGTGTGTCAAGGTTTCTTGGCCACTCGTTCAGTGTGTGCATCTTGCCCACAGACATGGCACATGGTGTGGAGGGGGGATTTCCCCCCTCTCCAGCCATACTGCCCTTTGTAGTGCTCAGTGTGACCCACTCCCTGCAAACTCCTGCAGTTTTCCTTAAATTCTCTCCCAGAGCAGACGTGCACATACACTTGATCTGTTTCCCTTATATTTCCTACAATACATCAAAATTGGGCCTTTTGGCCCTTTTATCCTCAGCCTTTAAGGCATTATCCTGTGGAGTGAATAGCTTGTGGATTCTTGTGAACCATTTTTTTCACTCTATAGGTACCTGCAATTGACAGCAATACTGGAGGTATCAGGTACTGATTCCCAGGGCAGGTGGCCTCACTGGGGCTTTCTGCACTGCAACAGATCAATAGCTTTGCATTAATTTAAGGGAAAAGGGAAGAAAACCAAAGGCTGACAATTTTTATCTTTTCCTCCCTTTCTTTAATATAAATACTCTTTAAAGCAATTAGCTAGGTCAGTTATATTTGGTTGTTTGACTGATGCCTCAATTTACGTCAAGCTTAAGAAGGAATTAGCAGTAGTGTGGTGTCACACAGGCGATCCTACCCAGAATTTACTGGGCTAGCACCCGCAGGAACAGCCTGGAATGTGTCTGAACTGAAAAATTAAACACTTGGCTACCTCTGTCTCTGTGTTGTACATGAAGGAACTCTTATTTCTTTCAGTTTGATCAGAAACAAGTCAGTCTGAAATCTCCTCTTGAAAACTTCCCTCTAAAGTGACAGCAAAATGCTACTACACTGATTTAAACAGGTTACAAAAGAAAAGCTATTTTTCTTAAAAGTATTAGAGACTTTTGACCTTTTAAAAATAGATAGTTGACACTTTCTCCTGCCACTTTTCTTGTGAACATGAATAACTTGTCTCCCTACCATGATTTATTGAACTCCAGGGAGTTACAGGCTAATATATCTTAGCAGTTATTGACATTTCAAAAATGAATTCAAGTGCTGACTCTCCTCATCATCTCTTTACTCTGCTGAAGATACACAACCATGTTGTACTGACCTGAGTAAATGAGATACCCATTTAACCAACTGAGTATTAGTAGCGATTTCACACTTAGAGCTAAATAGTGTAATACATAAGTCTTCAAAGGAGATTATGAGGAGGCACCAATACTCTGTCTTCCTGGCTTATCCAAAGGCCATGACACCATATTCTCTAATAAATCAATGCAGGCATGGGAAAAATAAAATGCAAATTTCCACACAGCAGACAGAAGCAAAGAGAATTTTATTTCTATCAGTGCTTTAGCACCATGCCAGCAATCCAGATGAAAGTCTGTTGAGAGTTTGGGTGCATCAAATTAATTGTCCATGTAACAGTTTTACATTGGAGTCTCTAATCTGAAAAAGCATGCGATTAGTCTGCAGAATAGGAGCTGATAACAACCGGATCCAACAGCAGAAGCCACATCATTATAGGAATTGATTTTATAATCAGTACAGTTTGGGGGGATAGATACGTCCTCATACACTACTGCCAAGAGGATGCATTGCACTAGTTCTAGCTTATTGCCAGCGAAGCTGAAAATGCATGAAGCTTTGTACAGTCAAACAAGCAAGGACTGACCCTTTGGAGGAAACCACAGCTTTCAACCCAAGTGCTGGCTTCATGCAGGCAGCCCACAGAGATCGGGTTTGAAACTTGGTGTCCTCCAGCCACTGGAGCAGATGTACCTGCAGCCCCCCTGCATTCAAGCATCACTAACTTTTACCTTTGACTGTGAAAGCTTGTAGGGAAGGCAGAAAAAAGTCTCTAAAATAAAAACACCCAATCTGGCAATGGCATTTTTTTTCTCAGATGTGATCGGCTCCAGAGGATCTAGAGATGATGCTGGTAGACAAACATGGTTCTTCAACTGAGGATGGCACCTCCTTGTACAGAGATGCTGCCAGAAGCTTCATGCCTACATCACAACTTCTTGTGGGCTAGCAGCATTTATTGACACTTATCTTTTATAACTTATTTCTTGGCTTTGATAGCCCGCTAATAATGAATAGTTTTATTAAGATGACCTGGGCAGACAAGGAGATTACATTTGAGATAGTCACTCAGAAGAGTGGCTGAACAAGGAAATGCGGAAAATAATACTCTCTTCCCTGGGCCATACAGCAATCCACTCGAAAAGTACAGGTTGTGAAATGTGGTGTACAAGAGCATTAAGGCACCTTTTTAACACTCCTGGTTCCTGCCCCCCACTATTCTCCAGGAACAATTACCTTCTGCAGTGGACCAGAGGACTGGGGCATCCCCTTGGCACATCTTGCTCCTGCTTCCCTCCTTATTGTCTTGGATTATCAGTTGACCCTCTTATGACACTTGTGTTGTACACTTGGGTTGTGGCCCAGAGGGGGAATACCAGGACCCCAAAATCCAGTGAGTTCTGAGCACATGCAACTGATAGAAAAATACCAAGACCCTCAGGTTCTGGGCATGAGCAAACCAGAATACCACAACATTTGAGTTATGCCCAAATGGAAAGTTACCTGAAAAAAATCAATTATCTCAGACCCTATAAATAGCAATCCAAAATGAGACCCTTTGAGCTCTCCTGGATCTCAGGGTGCTGCATCCAGCATCTCCCCTGAGTTGACTGCTGATTAAGTTAATGCAAGGCTTGGGTGAGACCACCTCCTTGAGACTCAACTCCTGCCCATTGAAAAATGCCAATGCATTGTGAGCGTTTTCTCTAAACATGAAGGGGAAAATTTTGACTATAGGCTAGTCTCTTTTACCCACCTCTCTACTTATCTAGGTATTTGATTTTATGCATTTGCTTTTATGAGTGTGGGCATCTACATATTTCACTGGCCAAGTATTCCTATGTCTGTATGCTTTGTGTTTATGCATATATTCCTGCTTTGGTTTGAGATACCTTGCAGCAAGTCAGTGTGGATCTTGTCATCCTTGAACCTGTAGTTAAGTTGCTGTTTTACTAAATTACTTGTTATAGTAAGGCTGAATAAAATAAATAAGGCTAATAAGAAGCAAGAATAAGTAAGGCTAAAATGAGCCTTTGATTTATCTAATTTCATTAATAAATGTTGAACTGCTGATAAATCAGACTGTGTCAAACATGGGAATTACATACAATCCCTAGTCCTTTTGCCAAGTGGCTGATGGCAGCAGAGAAGAGTTTGATTCAATGCATCTAGAGTCTTATTTGACAAATAACTGAACAGCTCTCCACTATGAAACCTGGGAAAATCACATGATTCCATCTGAGTTTCCCTGACACAAATAACCCTCTTCACCAACAAACACTGCAAGACTGCACACATATCAGAAAATCTTAATAGGAGGAGGAGAACATGTCATAAAACTTGGGCCAAAATTCTCTCTATATAAATGTTTATATGTTTCTGTCTGTATACGCAAAATATACCAATGAAAGTAATAAAAATAATAGACCCATGGTCACACGATGGTGCTTACTCACCAAAAGCAGCCTTTCTGCACATCTAACCCCATTTACAAGGAAGTTGCTCATGTATACCGTGAACAGTCTCTGCCGCAACTACAACAGAAACTTGAAGGCAATCCCATGAGAGCAATTTAGTTTTCCTGTTTAAAGGAATGTTTTGTCTATGTTAAACAACAAATTAAAAACTAAAAGGGAACCACTATATTGTTTCTTCCATCAGACTGAAAACAAAACATGTATTTCTGGATTATTTTAATAGGGAAGAAACAAATATGACACACATTACAGAAAATGATCAGAGCTCCCTCTGAAAAATGTTCTTTTTGGAAGTTATCCAAATCCTTAAGAATTTGGACTGGATCCCTAGACATGAGTGCATTTTTCTTGCGGATAGAAAGGTACAGCAAACAGAAGGCAACCAGCAGTACCAGCACACATCTCATTCTTCCACACAAAGGGAATAGGGCTTCAATATATTCTTTCTATTAGTTTGAAGATGCTTCTGCAGGATGGCTCTGGTTAAGAGAATTCCCAGGTGAATCCTTTGTGTCCTATGCCCAGCTAGGAGCATTTGGTGACAACAGATTAGGCAGCAGCTGGGTACAAGGGCTTTTAATTTGTGTTTTCCCTGTGGGCAAAATTACTGGTAACATAAGGTGGGTATTTCAAAATGGCAGGCTCAGGACTCTTCTCTACTGTGGAATTTATTTAACTCAAGGACCACACAAAGCCCCCAAACAGATATTTCAGTTCCATTGTTAGAGTAATTTTACTCTGATTTAGCTGATCCTAATCAATTTAAACACCAATCTTTTGTTGTTGCTTTCCTTTTTTTTTTTTTTTTGTTTTAAGTGGCATGCGCTTCTTAGTAATCAATTGTATATCTTATTTTCATTTAAATGAATGCAACTCTGCAAGCATACATTTCCCAGGAAGTCACTCCATTTATTTATGAGGCCTGTTAAAAGAGATTCATGCTACACGGTGGTTGTGTTTCTGCTGACTTTTTTCTTTATGTGCTGCTAAAGTCAATTTAAGGACATTCATCCACTGAAGACTGAGATATATACTTGGATATGACCTGAACTCAGTACACTCCTACCTCTCATCCAGTCCCATGACTCTCCTAGATATGTTTTGCCTCATCGTTCAAATTGTCCAGAAGTGGAGCAACAGGATGCATGCCCTTATATCCTCCTCCTTCTTAAAGATGTGCAGATGAAGGCTCATTAGGAGAGCTCAGATTTGTGCATGACATGACTAGTTAGTAATGTGCCAAAGGAGGAGAATGAAGACTCCCATTAAACAGGCAAAAATGCCCTTGATTTTCCTTTGGGTTATATTTAGTTAAAAATAAGGTGAAAGGCCTCTGTTAGATGTGACTGGCAAAATTTTCCTTTTATCCACAGATTAGGCTCAGCACAGCCAAAGCAATTCAACCTTCCCACAGTGCCCCACAATGGAGTGTCGTCTGTCACTGAAACACCAGCTCTGCTGCAGAGCCATTTCAAAGTCTGGCCAAAAGAGGCTGCTGCTGAAAACCAGCTGCAGCAGCCCTAGCTTGCAATGAATCACCATCTCCTGAGGCCACAGGCTGAGATCATCATCTCATGGTATGCAAGCCAGCAGCCTACCCATGTGAAAATAAACCATTAATCACACACATGTGGACTGGATATGAACAAGTGACCTAGAAATTTCAGGGGTTCTAAGTCCTATTACCCTCTGCCTGAGTCATTCTCCTGTCACATGAATCTTGTTGTAACATATTTTGTGTGGGCTGTGGAGTTGGGGGGTGAAGAACAACCCAACGTCTACTTTGCCATTTAGTCCTAAAATTATGTATAACTCATTCAACAGACAAATAAAAGAACAAATTCACTATGAAAGAGGAAAATGTGGCAGCAAGAAAAAAGCCTTCCTTGATGCATATTGTATCTTCATTTGAATTCCAGAATAAATCTGAATGAATTATATATTTTAATTTGTTTAACTATCCTAATAGTCACCATGCACTAGTGGCTTTAGCAGTATTCTCTCTTTATATGTATGACTCAAGAATTACCATAGCAACTGGCTTCCTAATTAGCCTTCAGTTACTAACAATCAATACAATTACACAAGGTCAGCGCTGGAGTAAGATCTATAGCTTTTTGAAAAGGCTACTGAGAGTCAGTAAGAAGAGGAGGAGCAGGCTCCTGGATGATCCTCCCCAAAGGATGGTCACTATTCTGCCATTACTCATTCTCCTATGAGCAAAAAGTGTTGTGGCAAATGAGAGCTTTGCCACTTACCTGACTGCAGAAAGCTTTTAATCTGCCAACAAATTCGCAAAACATGGAGAACAGGAGCATCCTTAGATCTGCAGATAAAAAGACACCTTACTGTCACGTTCTTGGGACTGATGTTGACTGCACACTACCAAAATCAAGAATAAATATATAATAGGTTTTTTATCAATGCAGCTACACCTGACATCAATCTCGCTGTGTGGGAAGGATCCTTGAAACCTGGAATAAGGTGAGATTGGCCAGTTCACAGGATGATGCTCCCTGCAACTGATGCCTGTGCAGTGCTTAGCTGAGATCCCATTAGGAGGTCCTCCCTCTAGTGACCTGAGTGATTGCCCATTTCTGACACATTTTCCCTCTCATTTTTACAGCCTGTTTCAGTTGCTAACATGTTATCTCTTACCCTGAAAGCACAGTGCCTGGCAGCACAGTAGGATGAAAACATAATGTGCTATTCAGAAGTACTCTGGGTCCTGGGAATACAAAACAGGCTCCTTGGAACTGACAGATGAAGGCCTGTGAAAAGCCACTGTACTTGTTAGCATGTTTAAGTCTGCTACCAAGAAACACAGGCAAAACCAAGCTTATTTTTAAATAAACATTATGTTGTCAACTATGTCTAGGCATGCGGCTCACACAGATGAACTGTGATCTTGCCTCTATAAAAATGGGCTGCCGCTTGGCTCTCTCCTCCATTCCACTCTGGAGGTTACCTCTCTGCTGTGGCTGTGCCTTCAGCCTCAGCTCATCCCAGCTCACAGTGCTGGGTCCACAAACAGGAGGTTGGGCTCAGGGAACAGGGGACCTAAGACGTGGTACACGGTGAAAATGTAATGACGAGACAGCGTGATTAATGCTCTACGATGGCCTTTCAAGCAATGTGCTTTGAGGCAATATGTCTTGGTCTTCCTCTGCACAAAATGCCCCAAGAAAAACAAAAGTGTTTCAAGCTCAAAAAAGGCAGTTTTTCTTAAACTATAAACTAGGGTATTTAACTTCAAAGCAGAAAAACCTTAAAGGCTATTGGAAGAAAACAGAGATCAGTTTATATCCCCCTCTACCCTGACATCCAGTGCAACTGGAGAAGGTTTGGAGCTCCTTAATGGATTATTCTGAGTGGCAGTAAGCTCTGCCCAGGCCTCCTGCAAAGCCCTGTTCATCACCCCTGGGGCTGCTCCCCAGTCCAGTCTTTGGGTAGCCACATATCCATCTCCAGTCTGTAAACCTCCTGCCACTTCCAGTAGCACAAAGCTGCTTCCCTCTAAACAGTGCTGCCAGTTTTTGTAAAGAGCATTATCTAATTGGGATCAGAAGTAATAAATAAGCAAATTCTTTTCATCCTATTATGCTCACCCCTTCTCACAGCACAGATGGGAAAAGTGAAAATTTTTAAAGCCCAGCACAAGATGACTTAAAAATGTGGAAAATAAAGCTGAACAACATATAATCATAAAATCTCATTAAAAAATGAAAGATAAGATTGACAAAAGGATTAGACATGTCTAATGAGCACCTTCACTTCATAATTACACTAGAAAAGAAAAACATTTCCAAATAAAGATGTAAATCTTTGTGCTCTTGAGCAGACAAGCAAGG
>JAVSBS010005346.1:149761-190684 GCA_033124195.1 Coracias cyanogaster
AGAACAGTGTTTCAGGAAAAACAGACAGAGGCTTGTTTTGTCTGCACTTCTCTGCAGTAGGTTAGAAGAGACATTATATGTCATGTATAGAGACATGTTAACATGATGGTGGTCATACATCAATACACACAAACATTGACAAAGTGGCTCGATGCTGTAAGTTAGCTCTGAATCTGGATCATTTCTTGTTTTAGTGGAGAAACTTCACAGCACAAAGACAACATAGAGAGATTGTTCCAGGAGCTTGTGTGGAGCAGCCCATTATTTATTAGCTGCATTTGTCCTCCTTGGAGGAGAAAGCTCCCCATGAGATAGACAAAATATATTCTCCGTCTGGATGAGCTATTCCATTATTGTTCCAGAAACATGCTTTTGAACATCCTTCTTCAGCAATTGGCATCAGCAGCTCCCAGGGACAAGGTTCTGAACTGGGAAAGCCACCAGCCTGTCCCTGTCCCCAGCCTGTAATCCTCTGCTGACTGCATTGGAAAATGCACAGACACCAGCAGTTTTTCAGTGCTCTGCATTTCTCTCACAATCATTTATAATTTCCATCTGTGGTGTTGACTCCTTAAGCTTTCCAAATGTTCTCTAGCTTAGTATCTGTCTACCATTCTAAATCCAAGCAATTTAAATATTTTCCAAACTACTCTATGTATGTATACATATATACACACATATGCATGTATGCAAGTATATATGTGCATATATATTCCACCATACGGTAAGTAGTTTACTCACATCATACTTACTTATTTTTAAAGAATCAAAAACATATATGGAAGTCTTCATGAAAAACAGGTTCCTGCTTGAGAAATCAAAACAAATATTCACAGTACTTTGCAAGCAAATTGTTCTTGGCTTGGTCACAAAACAAACAATGGGCACAACAAATGTCTGGTTTTACACCTGGGATGAATTGGGGCCAGAAGTGTCTGTGATAGAAAAATCAAAATGCAGCTCACTAATAACGATAAAATGCTCAGCTGCCTCTCCACTGAGCAAAGTAACCATTAAACTAATGATTAAATCCACATCAATCATTTGGTATAATAGAAATAAAAGCTGTGCAATATAATGTCAGAGAATCAACATCTCCTGCTTAGAAAATAAATGTCTTAACTTCATCTCAACATTTGCTTTCCTTAAATGCTGAGCTTTGTATCAGCATTTGCATAGCAGCGGGAAACAATCATTCATTGCTACATGCCAATTCCACTAACATTATTTCTAAAATAAACAGAAAAGCTAGATAAAATTAATATGGGAAGGTGTTTCTGAAATCCTCTTGAAATTGAATTACCATTTCTGATCTGCTGCCAGCCTTCCTCTTTCTAACAAACAATATTTAGTAGTGGCCACAATAAATATTGAAGACAATCCCATTTAGAGCATATGAGGCACAATTCCAAGTAGGTCACAACTTCTGCGCTGACTCACTGATATGGTTACAGACATGCAAGATTAATAGAAAAAAAATCCTATAAAATCCTGTTTTATCATGAAAAAGAACTTTCTTTTCTGATTCCTAGATTTTTTTTTTTTTTTAATAGCATCACTTTTAAAAGCAAACCCAGGAGCTGAATATATCTGGAAGGAGAAGGCACCGTGATGCTTCTTGGGATATCTCATCACCCAAATTCCCACAGACTCCCACTAGCACAACACTGTGGTGCAGCAAGAGCCACAGTCCCTCACCAGCCTGTCTGTCAGGTGGAGAAGATGAGGTGCTACATGTTTAAAGTGAAAAAACAAGTGAGGTGCAACCACTGTAATTCTGAATGCACGTGTTTTCTCTCAGAATTGCTTTGCTATTCAATTTCACACAAGAATGTAGATTTTAATTTTTTTTTGCTAGAAGGAAGCCAATTGTATAATAATCCTCGTTTTTAAAAAAAGTTTGTTGACTTTAATGCTATTTATTTGTTTTAGTTTTGTTTTAATCTTTATTTGGTATTTACAGTTCTCTCTGTTTTCATGTCAATACATTTTAAGCTGAATTCCATCCAGACATTTTTAATGTAATTAATATACAAAATTAATATACAAAAGGGATTTTTTTTTACAAATTATTTTTGCATATTAGAACTGAATATACTTATTTTATCAAGAAAAAGGTAATTATTTAAATCAGAGCAATATTCTGAAATATAATGAGAAGAATCACCTTTTGCCATGTATGTATTATGAATTACATTTGAAATTGTAGAATGTAATTATAACCAGCAATTCTGAGTTCTCATTTAATTTTCTGATATACATATGTAAGTTTAATAAACACGTCACTCAGTCAGCTTAAGAATTATTTATGTTTCTTAGCAAATCTGTATTTTCATATTTACAAAGTGATTTAGATGGTCAGGGATTTTACTCTGAAAGTACAAGCATCTCATAATAAAATACAACTTGAAACTTCCTTTACTTCAAAATAGACCAAAGCTCCTCGAAGGAATAGATGGAAACTGAAGAAGTGACATGTTTTGGGGAAAAAAATTTGACTCTGCTGGTAGTCATCTTACGTTTTACAACACCAGTTCTGTCCCTCTTGTAAGAATCATAGAATCATTCAGATTGGAAAAGACCCTTGGGATCATTGAGTCCAACAATCAGAAAAAGCTACCCAAAAGCACCTGAGATGAATCTCCTAAAGTTGGTCAGTACATGGACATATGTATAAAGCATGCATAAAGTATAAAGCATGCATATGTATAAAGTATGCATAAAGCATATTGCGCTGGAGAAAAGAAGAAAGATTATAGCATTAGTTCTGCACCATGGGATAACTATAAAATTGGAGGCTCCTTGCTATGTTTATCATTTGCAATAATAAGCTTCATGCCTCTGATGTAAGGACCCAGAATGAGGCTGCCTTGCAAAACCGAATGATTCTGAGAAAGCAAGTATGTCCATACCAAAAACCACAGCATGCCAAACATGCAGTCCATCTGTCCTAGTATCTTTCTCTAGTGGTGGTATGGGAGGCCCAGAATACCGTCTAAGAGCAGGGCAAGCCTATTGAGAAAGAATCTTCATAATTCTGAAAAAAAAAAATTTTCTTGATTCCTAACATTTTCATTTGGAGAGGTGTTTTTGACCACTGGCCTGAGACCTTTTTTTAAGAATGGGCATTTCACCCTCAAATCTCATTTTGAATGAATGAGGCTACTTCAGAGCCCACATTTAGATATGCAAAAGAGCTATCTTAATTTAGCCTGCACTTAATTTTATCTGATTTGTCTGTAGAGGAATGCAGATGAACACTGCATTAATGTTTCTTCCTAAAGAAGAGGGGGTACTCACACAAGCATTTGCCCGTGTCTTTTATGAATTCAGGTGATCGGAATAGAATGTCATTGGGGAGAGTCATTAAAGCATTTAGCACACAGGCAGGCAAGTGGGTTTCTCTTTTTTTACTTTAGCTGTCTCTGTGACTAGACAAATGTAAAGCAGGGACAAGAAATCATGTCCGAGATTATTCTTCCATTAAATACTTCAGTCTCTAATGCTGGCTTCATAGCAATGCAGTTACTAAATACAGATTCTGCTAACAGTTCATTACAAAACTTATTTTTGCTCAAAAAAGGAATGTAATTACAAAATGTATTTTCTTTTTTTCCTTTCTGAATCTATTTTATCAAAGCAAGCAAGCATCAAGATACAAAATCACTTCCTTTCTTGCACTCTAACATGTTTCAATTAAAATATGCAAATATTAGCATGATTTTCTGGGACTTTTTAAATAGAAAAGTTAGCAAATGTTGATATGGACACTATGATTTGATTTTACATTTCCTAGCTTCTTCTTTTAAGGGTTTTTACTTTACTTGCAATTTTGTCCCGCCCAAACATTAGCAAAAGATTGAGATTGGGTTATGCATTTACTGAAATATAACAAAGCTGTAATTAAAATCTCTGTTCTTCAACATCAGCGCTGAGTTACTGACATGGATAATACAATTCTACTTCACTTTTCTGTAATTGTGCAAGGGATGACAACAATAACTGCGCGCGTAAGGTCTCTTACACAGATAAGCTTTGGGAAGGAAAAGCAGAATGCCAGGTGATGATGCAGCAAAATGTTTATAGATCATAATAAAATCACCTAGTCTTCATTCGTTACTTATTATGTTTAGAACACAAGGCATAGCTTCTGCTTTCAGGAAATAAATTGAATTAAGAACACAGCAGGCTTCCTGTGTATGCATAGCAAACACTTAAGTGTTTGCAGATACTGCAGAAGGGTCATCTAAAGTAATAGCATTCCTTTGAGAAGAAAATGCACCCAAGCTGCTCATGGCCATGCTGAGAGACGGCGCTGTGGCTTTGCCTGGCTCCTCCACTGATGATGTGTTCCAGGGTCCCCTGTACAACTGTTTGCCTTTCAAATCCCATTTGTTGGAACCTGTTTCAAAGGGCAGAGTGTAGCAACGAGCAAATGAAGACTAGCATCCTGGCTGCTGTTGGGCTAAGGAACGCATACGCTGTGTATAGCAAAGATTAAGCTTTCTTACATGATTTTGCTGTTAAACCAGAAGCCTGAAGTGCAAGCAACCCTCCCCGTATAGAAGAAAACTGGTTCAAAACCACTGATCATCGTCAATGTTGGGTAGTCAGCTGGGATGTGGGCATCTGGGACTTGAAAATCCCTCCTCAGGAACCAGGAAGCCTCCTGTGATTACTCAATCCCCATCAACAACCTGTGGTGGCTGGGCAGCCCTTAGTGCCTGCTGACTTGTCCAGGATTAGACCAGGCAGACAGAGGGGAAAGCCCCGTATCATAACAGTGGCCCCATTAAAACATCTATTCTTTAGGATGTTAGCCGGAACTTTGAATTTCCTTGCTTACGCCCGTTACTCACCTTAATGTTTTTGAACTCTAGTCCTCTGTTCCCTGAGAGAAAATACATATTTAGACTCATTTAAATGCATTAAGTAGCATACTTATTTTCATGCCTCGCCCTTAAGATGCAGAATGTTACACATAACTTCCTATAATGTAAATTAGAATTTAATATCCATGGAGTTGCACCTTGAGAATATACCCTGGAGTATTTATTACCAAGGTATGATCGTTACCTGATTCAGTACATACTTTGGTACATAGAATGTACTGTATCCCCCTTTCACCATAGGGAAGTAAGTAAGTATTTTTGTAAACATGCACTATTTAACTTATACATCTCAGCAGATCCTGCAAATCTGTATTTTGCTTCTTGCTAAAACATAAATAGTAGATTTATCCAAATCATGCAACAAAAGATAGAAAGTAACTCTTGCCTAGAACCAGTTTCCAAATGTTTTTGTCACACTGAATCCTAACCATTTTCTGGTCTTATTTAATCACAGCCTTTTGCATACCAAATGAGGCAGCACACATGGTACATTGTGCAAGAAAAACTGGAGAAGCTGCAGAATACCGACCAGCTTTCCTGGTAGCAGAAGACACAGGCTGCTTATCCTTAGGTGGTCATGTGATTGCTGTCTACCCTCCTCCTTTCCTATCTTTTTGGACTGTGTGCTGCCAAGTGTTACAGAATCACATGCTGGAGATGAATGTAACAGATTTCAGGAGCACGTGGATTGATGGACATACCTCAGCCGTTTGCTAGCCCAGGCAGCTTTGACGGTCACTGCTGAAGTAGGTCTGGATGGTGAATCCACCAATTTGCTGAGTTGTTAAAACTTGCTAAATAAAGTTAAGACTTCTCACTATGCCAAATTTGCCTGATGAGACTGCAATCCAGCCAAGACCTTCCACTAACAGAAAGACAGATACACCTTGATTCAGAAACATACTTTATCATGTGTCTCAAAATACTCTATGAGTGGTCTCAACTCTATTCAAATACCTCACCTCAGTTTAAATAAAACAGTAAAGTAACTCAATCTGATGTAATTAAGGTCTCTAGGTCACAGACCAGCAGCATTTGTTCGTACGAACCATCACTGGATCAACAGTCCTAGCAAAAAACCCCAAACCATAACATCTTGAATGCACTGAGTGATTAAATAAATACAAGGTTCAGAGCTATTTTCTCTACAAATTCATGAGGAAGCTGTAGATAGCTGGTGTTTATATTCCTGCTGTCTTCCATAAACAGAAGACATCAGTTTCCAGGAGTCAGCTCTGGCAGATTCCATCAACTCTAAAAGTTTCAGCACTTTCCAGGTTCTTCTGAATCCATCAAAGATTTAGCTCTTCAAGCTCTGTGAACCATAGCACAGTTCATGTTCTTAAAATGTCCCTTTGCCAAAACGTGATAAAGAAATCGCATTCTTTCATTACTCCAAACTACAAAACAGAGCCAATGAAGAGGTCTTTGTGACATCTTCCAGTTCAAGAAGTACTTCATCCACATGGCTGAATTTCCTTGGGCTGCACACATTGAGAGCAAATAATGAAACAAAGCATTATGTTTTAGCTTAAAGGCTTCAAAAGAATAAATAATTGATGATGAATTTTCAAGGGGATTGTGCCTCAGGATACAAATGTGAAGCCTACTTGGCATCCATAGGGTAAGCAAATCAGACCAAACTTCCTATAAATACAGTGCCTGAATCAGGCCTTGTTAGACCAACATGCACAAATCTACTTTGCTACCTTGTAGTAACACGAGGAAACTTAGCAAGAGAAAAAGGGAGACTTCAATACTGCTTCAGACTGCCTTTCTTCTGAATTAAGCACTTTCAGCGCAGGTCGGAGATGATATAGCAGATACAGAGCATGTTGAATTGATTTTGCCAGGCATGTGCCTGCATGGGGCTGCTTTTGAATTTAGTAACTGGAGGGTTAATTAGTTCTGGAAGTGTAAACAGGTTGGTTAAGCAGGAGTCCAGATGAGTTGCCACGTTCCAGCTGGCTAAGACTTGGGAGCAGAAAAAATGTGTATCAAGAATAACTAATCTGCTTCCCTGAAGATTCATTTGCTAAATTATGAGGCAGCCAGAGCTGTGTAAATGCTGGAGAGCTGCTAGTAATAAGCTAGTCAGGCTGTTCCTTAGATCTGTGGGTTTCTGAAGTATCTGGAAGTTCTTAACATTTTGAGGCAAAATACACCTGTTCAAAGATCTCGCCTGTTGCAATGTTTAGGAAGAAACTAAAATGCATATAGAAACCAGAACACTGAAAAATGTTATTGAATGATTTTTCTTTGAAAATTGGAAAATTTTGGTAATTGTATTTAAAAGCTTTCATTGACTTTGAATGTAAATACAACAGAGTTAAGATTGCCGTGGACAACTCATCTCTGATTTCACTTGTACTCAACAAGCTCATCCCCAATGGATGATTCCAAAGACCACCATTCCCTGTAACTTCTGGGCTTTAAAACCTGTCCCGTTCTCAGAAACACAGTTAGAAAAGATCTAGTAAAAATAGAAATCATGTGCACTGATATGTTAGAATGTATGAGATACTGGTTTTCTTCAGTATCTATTTAGGAAATATTGTCACTCTCTTAATTTTTAGTCTATTTAGTTCTAGGTAGGCACATACATATCCTACATTGAAGTATCTCATTTGTATACATCAGGCTACTCACATTTTACCATATGGAGTTATCGCATTATTAATAGTTGTTTTCCTTAAATAGACTAGAATTTGCTTTAATCTTCCTTTCTGTGCATGATCTTGCAAGAGTAAAAAGGCTTTCATAAAAAGGGTCTGTTCTTATATGCAAATATATCATCTGATTACACACTTTTTTGTCCCTACATTATCATGAATATTTCTGATGAAAGTTTTATGGGTTAGGTTTAGGATTTGTGAGCTATTTCAAATTTTATCTGTTTCTCATATCATCTCCAAATACCACGTATTTGTTGAAATTGATTGGTCTAATTTACATATTTATCACACTCTGTTTTCAAGGATGTTTTGCTATAAACTGATTGTCCCCATTTCTCCTCCATGTATACTAGTACATAGATGTATTTTCAAATTGAGCTGATTTCCATATATAACTTTTTTTGGTTAGCAATAAATCACCACTTAGGGACATCCTATTCAGTGCAATCACTACCTACACGCATATCTGACATATGGTTTTCTGAGTAATTAAAGATAATGGAAGCAGTTTACAATGCACTTTGCAACCCACTTCACAGTCCAGAGAGCTCAATGATTTTCCATAAGGACTAGGCTAAAAGGAACTCTGCAGGACTGGGGAGAAACGAGTGCCAACAAAACTGTTGATGCAGAACTGATCTTATTCCTAACTGGTAACTCTTGGCCAAAAAAAAAAAGAGACTTTCTTCTTCTTTTTTGTAAGAAAAATGACCATTTACAGCGGTGCTCAGTGGGATTATGAGGGTCTGGATACATGCAGGGGATACAGCACCTGGAGGCTTTTTGCTGTGTACCACATGCCAATAGAAAACTCCCGAACCTACAGGGATGTTCTGAAATGGATCTCACACTTCAGAAAAGGGCAGGTGCCATGTAAGCTTTACCACTTGCTACTGACCTGCAGCTCTTCAATCCTTCTTGCACATTTCACTGCTTGTTCTCCATCCAGCCAACCACCCACCCATTTACAACCTCCCTGGGCAAACTGTTCCAGTGACTCATCACCCTCACTGTGAAAAACTTCTTCTTAATTTCTAATCTAAATCTACCCTCTTCCAGTTTGCAGCCATTACCCCTTGTTCCATCACTACAAGGCCTTGTAAAAAGTCCCTCCCCAGCTCTCTTGTAGGCCCCCTTCAGATATTGGATTGCCACAACGAGGTCTCCCTGGAGTCTTCTCCAGTCAAAACAACCACAGCTAATAAACTTCTTTCTCTCATGCATTCTGCCAGCTGACTCTGAACATGCATGAAGCAATTCTATTCATTTATTAGTGAAAAGAGAATTGGTTACCCTATTATGAACAGGAGTTCTTTCCTTCCTAACCTTCTAGTGATTTATTCCAATCTGCTAGAAAATTCTTAAAATTTTCCCTGATCTTCTGCTATGGCACTGTATTTATTAATTGCTATGACATTCCATTCTGAACCAAGTCTTTGCCCAAGGACTGCCCACTTACTGATACAAAACATATTTATGACAACATTTCGGAACACGGTCTTATAAAAAAAGTTTCTGTTTTTTTTTTAAATAGAAAGATGAAAATAGATGAAGCTCAGAGATAGGGGCTTGCTCGCAGGCCATAAAGTAGGGGCAACCAGAAACTGCTCTTTCAAATAAAATAGTTATTTCCTAGTAAATATTGACACAATACATACATTTTCTCTAGGTCACCAAGTCCTGCAAAAGCTCCTTTTGGAATCACTCTCATCTTGGTGAGGACAAATCTCCTGAAAAGAGAGAAAATGGGGTGATTATTCACTGGTCACAACACAGGACTGCATGGTAGCCTTCTCAGCACAAAAGAGGCCTTTATCACAGGTACAAGGATAGTCTCCAGGCTGAAAGCTTTGGCATCTAAATACAGCTGTAATGTTCAAAGGCTTTGTGGGACTCCAGCTGCCTGCCTGGACCAAAATTACAGCACAGTGTTGGGCTACCTCTGGAGCTCCTCAGGGGAAAAAGCATCTGTCAGTAGTTGCAATTTCTCGGTTTGCTTCAATAAGAAATCCAGACTCAGTCACTGCAGCTTTGTGTGCTGGGAGGGTCCAAGTGTCTTTCTCATCCTGACCTCTCTTTTGAGACATGCTCAAGCACACAATGAAGCAGCCCTGTGGAGCCAGGTTGAGGTGAGCTTCTTGCACAAGGTTGTAAGGTTGTACATGCATGCTCGTGCAAGATAAGCCTTAACCTGCTGCACAGATATTTCCCGTCAGTGCAACTTTAATACCCTTTATTTCTTATCACAGTCTCTCTTCTAATTAGTTCATAGTATGCCACAAAATTGAGACTTTGGAATACACAATTCGATCACACATACACCAATATAACATTTTAAACATTTTTTAAAGCTTTATGAAGAAAAAACATTTAAAATATCATATAAATCTTGTTGTTAACCTGGCCTCATCTCCTTTTATCACAATAAAAAAGAGGACTACAAAACATCTGATGGCAATCAACAAATGAAAGGTAGGGTTTCTACTAATCCTTGGAGAAATAAGAACTGGGCAATTGTTTTCTTTCAGGCTTTTAATCATTCATAGGTAATGAGCACAAACAATTGCATATATTAACACAACATCCTTGTCAAGATACATGTTTCACATGATACACTTATGACTAGATGCTAGGTCAAGAAAGCATAGTTGAGACATGAGAAAGTCCACAGAGATTTTGTAGAGAGAAATACGGTATTATTGTATTTTCTGCTGAGAATAAAAGTCATATTCAAACTCCCATATACTAAACATCAAGCAGGTAAGTAAGGAACACGTCAGATAATATTGGTTGCACTGAGTGATAGTTGTTTAAAAATGGTATTTTTTTTAGAAAGTAAAATCACCTGTGTTACATACATGAACATCACCCTGGGATTCAGTTTCTTGGTCTATCTGCCCATGGAAATGGAAACGAATTATTTTCTGAATTACTATGGAAGTCTTTTTTTTCAGTGAGCATGCCGGCCAGACCATTCCTCATTATTATCATCTCAGAACTGGTTTTGCATGGCTGCTTAGGATTGGCTTTCAGCTCATGTCTGTGCTGCCTTATTGTAAGGTCTGCGGGATAGAAATGGGAACTCAGCCTGGTATTACCTGCTGTGTAGTCTTGCAAATTTTAACACAATACCTCAAAATTAAAGACTTACTTTCTTACCATTCACATAAAGTATTCATGCAATTCTCATCTATTTTTTATTTCGGCTGATTAGTTCAGAATTTTCATGGGATATTATCGTGTTTTAATCAAAGTCTTAGGGAAAAAAGTATCATTCTGACAGAATACCACAGTGAAAGTTTCCTATTTTTTTAATTGTAGGTCTTTAGTAGAATCTACCTCCTCATTTAAATTCCCAAATATGAGTTAATATTTACTGGAGCAGGACAAAGTCAATGCATGTGTCACCTAGCTCTAGAGAAATCACTGTGATTACATCAGGAGTGAACTTGGCTCCACAGTTTTTTTAAATATTGAAATTTATGGTATTCTCAGTCCTGCAAGACAATGAAGTCCATTTGGTATTCCATTATTCTTGTACTATCATTAATGTAAGTCAGACAGAGCTTCAGCACACTGTCACACTAGAATTACAGTACTGAGAACATTATGCAAATGTTAGCAGGATTAAAGAGCTTCCAGAAAAGGCCTAACCTGGATTAGGCAATTTGTAAAGCCCCGCTGGAAACACGGCCAGTGTAATGCATGCAAAGCTATGGCTGTGCTTTCAGAGTGCAGCTAGGTACAATGGATCCTTGCAGAACACCCAGCAGGCTTAGCGCTACAAAGCTGAACCATCAGGAAACTCTTTAACTTTGATCCGCTTTGAAACCTTTCCTAAACTCTCCTTTGTAGAAACACATATCTAATTTCGGAGCCCTAGAGAGCAGGCTCTGTCTGAAAAGCCAACTGTAATCTTTGTATGGCAATATTCTAAAATGAGTCCTCTCTCTGCAGGTTCAGATCATCAGAATGATTTTTAATTAAACACTGGCCTATGCCATGCTTCACCACAACAAGAATTTACAGCCTGATCCAGAAACTAATTTTAAAAAGGGAGCCTCAATCATAGATGAGGTTACATATATGAGGAAAGCCACAAGTGGATAGAAGTTAAAAGCAAACCTTGAGTTTTTTTCTTGAATATCCTGCTATCCTGTGTTAATGAGGTGCCAGAATTCAGAAGCCACATGTCTAATGCCCTGGAGCAGTTAAAGTAGAATTGAAGTTTAATAGCTGAAATCTCACATTCCACTTAAAAAAACTAAGGTTAATTGTTTTTAAACATCCCTGAGTAGGCTAATAAAGTCAGCCTTAATGGTATAACGAACACTGAAAATTGGAATCAGCTCCTTGTTGAATTATCAACGATGTAATGAATAGGCATCTATTATAACTAGCCAAATGCTGTATTGTCAATAAATCTCACCAATTAGGCTCCAAGAATCAATCTATACTTAACTTGAGATACTGGCAGTTCAGTACCAATTCTTCCTGAGGTACATGGAAAAAATAATTGAAAAGCATTTCCTTGGTTTCTGTTGCTGGCATTATTTTAGGGTCAAATAAATGAATACAGCCCTCCTTTGCTCAAGCATGTTTCATGTCAAGACAAACAGGTAAACAAAAACATCCTTTAGAAAACATGTGCTTAATGGAGAGATTAAGTATTTGGTCCTAAAAAATTAAGTTAGCACTTAGGCACCAGCAAGGAAAGCACTGAAAAGCCTAAACATGGTGTGGAATTGAAAACACAGAGCCAGGTGCCCAACATAAGGTGCAAGAAACGTCGGACTGAAGATGAGGTGATCAAAAAAATCTGTACACAGAGCTAACCCTCAGGCAACACTAAGAACTTTTGACTCTGCATCAGAGATGCAGGAGTAGCACTAGCCTCAACACGCACAAGGAACCCTCACTCTCAGCAGGCTTTGCTGGGAGGGAGGAAGGCATCATGGTCTTTCAACACAGCTCCTGTCAGCTGAAGCACAGACACGGGGAATGGGAGTTCTAGCTTCAAGTCTATCCTCACCCTGTGTGGTGTATGCTCCTGTATTTCATGCCCCAGGAGGACACTCAGTGGCCAAGGGAGATTTCCCTGTCTAGGATCAAGCACCATGCAGCCAGGGCTAGACTCCTTGTGTCACCAAAGAAGATCAGGGGGAACTTAACCTTACCATTCTCTCTAGAGTCATCAGAGTTAGAGCTGATTTTCCTGGGACAAAAAAAAAAATAAAAAAAATTACATATTTAAGTCCAAAGTCCAGTGATGCTAATGTTATTTGGGCTACAGTAGGTCCTAGAAGTCCCAGCTCCAGTGCTGGAGCCCTGACACGTATCCTGCATCATGAGAAGGCAATATAGATGGCTGGGAATAGAAGAATGGCAATATTAACTATTGTTATTCCCTATGTACAAAAGTATAATCTAGATTTAAGTCTGACCAATTGTTCCTATCCATATCTTTATATTCAGGAGGGGTTTCTAAATCCTGATTTAAATACATCTGTTGAAAGTGATTCTTGGGGAGTTTATTGATAAGAACTGAAACTGCCTTCGGCAGTTATACTTAATTCATTCCTTTGTAAGTTTTATGAATTATAAATATTTACTGAAATTATAATTTTGCTTAATATTTAACTGACTTTTACCTACTTCTGTTTTTCTGGGCAGTGACAGTAATTGTTTTCTGTTGAGCAGTAATATATCCTTTTACATCTGGAAGGAAACTTACCATCAAACTATATTTCTCTGGACTAAACATCCACAATTCCCAGGTTTTTACCTTTTCCATTTTTAAGTAAGTGCTTTATATGTCTCTTTATCATAGCATTTTAGTTTGGCTCATGAATGGGTGCGAGTAAATTATTCTATTATCAAACTACTGAAAAAACTTGCTAATTCACGCTAGACCTGTCAGGACCGGGGCAGAACTATCTCCTATTAATTAGTTTTGTTGTTTTTTCTTTTTTAATATAGTGACATCTAAATCTGGTTATTTAAAACAGTGGGGTCTCAATTAATATGATGCTACTGACACAGGTGACTTATATCACTTTATATCACCATGAAGAGCAAACAACCCAAATACATCTTGTTTCTGTATGGCTGTGTCTAGTATGAGAGAAATATCATAGCGTCAACTTAAATCTCAAAGCCTATAGTGGACATGATGCAAATGACAGAAATCAGTAGGTGCGGGTAAAATGTTCCTGAACAACCCTTTAGCATTTCCAGTTATGAAGAGATTTATTGAACTTTTCCTAAAATAGAGATGTCTGCAGCTGAAGTAGTTGAGACAGACAGAACATAAGGCATGATGGGAAAAAACCCCCAACTCTCCAAAAAATTTATATTGTTCCATCCAGCCCCACATTAATCCAATGACAGAAATTGGATAGATCTCATCATGGAGGGATGGAGGACTGGATATCATTATTCAAGTATCTGGTACCCAAGGTATGGGTGATTAAAAAGACTTGGTAAATTACAAGATAAAAAAAGTGGACCCATATAGGTCATTTCTGCTAAATATATCTTTTTAAAAGTGCATAGGAAACATCTAAAGTGTGCACATTAAGCAAAACAATGTAAATACACTGTATTTCAAAGGTCAGCTATGTGCAAAATTATGTATTTTGCATCTCCATCAAATGAGTTCTCAGATCCTGCTCCCACAAGTTTTTTCTCGAACAATTATGAAGATGCTCTCTGGTGTAAATTCTCCCCCAGATCTTACTCCCACACTGCACTGGTGCCCTCTCCTCCCAGCCACTTTCCGTGGCAAGCAGCCCTCACCACCAGCAACGACCTTGCACAACAAAGTACTACACTGATTATCAGAAATTAGACTAGTTAAAAAAAAAAAAAAGAATCATTTCTGCTTCATAAGGCATGGCTGAATTTAGGTCTTTCAAAACACTCTTTAAAACTCATTTCTCAGATCTACTTAAGTCACACACAGTTAATCAGAAAGTGTGTGCACTGTAGAATTATCTTCCCTGGCTCATGTAAATTGCAAATCCATGATGTTAAAATGAACTATATCAAGCGGATACTATAAACTTTATAACTTAAGAATCAAAGGAAAATAAAAAGAAAAGCCAAAACCATTCAGTGACCATAACGCTAGATCACCAAATTTGGTTCCAAAGAAATAAATATGACAGGACTTTGAAGAACATTTTACTTGAATCTCTGAGCTCATAGACTTATGTTATCACCTTCTAATCCTCTGCAGCAATGTGTATTTTTCAAACAAAGATTTACAGTGAAATTTAATTTACTCTTTGTAATTTTTTTGGTTTTGCTTCTTGCTTTGGAGATGTGCTAGAAGTTCCAATGCAAGCAACTGATGAGTCTTTGCTTTACATCAGCAGAAGACAATGATGCCATGAACTATTTTGTGTGCTCTTGATTAAATACAAAAGTCAACAAAATCCTGTCTCCTGGGTTTCTTTTGTGTTTTCACTTGATTATTCAATGCAACAGTGAAGGACTATTTTGTTGCAATAGGAGACAAATAGACACTGCAAACTGTGTCCTAGACAGTGTAAAGCAATTGACCTGTGTCACGTTGGCCCTAAACTTTTGTCCTGATTCTCACTGAAATGATGTTCCTTTGAGCTAAAGGCAATTTAATTTAAATTAACAAAGAATATTTGCAAGTCCTCAACCCACTGAAATGGGTTCACATTGCCATATGACTCCACTATGACTAGGGTCTAGTTCTAGCAAACGTCTTGCTAGGAAGGGGCATACACAGATAGACATGGAATATTTTTCTTTATTGGCTGCCTCTGTAAACTATTAAGTGGTTTGTAGCAGACATAGCTGTGGTTTCCTCTTCCTAACAGTAGGTGAAGAGGAGTCTAAAACTCATAAATTGGGTGCTAAAACATCAGGCTTCAAAAAAACCATAAAGCTAAATGCAAAAATATTAGTTTTATTTCCTTTCTGGTTTTAAAGTCTTTAGAGTGCATTCATATCATGCTGCAGAGCTATTTTCAGCACTCACGGGGCTTTAATTTAAAACCAGAAAGATTTATGTTTGTTGTCTCAATACCAGGAGGTGCTGAGTTTGGAACTTCATAAGGCTGACAGGATCACGAGGAATGGCACTGACAGTGATAGAACACTGCTCCCACCATCCTACTGGTTCGTCTTTTCAGAGAGCTATACCTTTTACCTTCTTAAGGTAAAACCAAAGCCAAACTGAACATTTTTTCTAATAATGACTATTCATGTAACTGCAAATGCATTTCTAAAAGAAAACCCTGGTGGCACAGGCATACTTGAATAATGGAGGAAGAGCTTTACAATTCATTTTTTCAACCAAAACACGATCCACATATTTGAGAATGTGAGAGCCTCTACTTTACACATATGTAAACTGACTGAAATACCTTGCTAATATTCACAACGTGGCTTGAAGCATCTAATCACTACATTCACCTAATGTGCTTAAATCAGCTGCTCATCCCCTTCAATTGCTTGGGAAAGGACAAGTTATCTAGACTGTGCAGCTGGTTTATTCTTTTGATGGGATAATAAAAGCCAGTAAAGGTGAGTATTCCAAGGAGAAATTAGGCAATATGCATTTTATGGAGAGGTCAGAAACCAGAGACCCCTTCCTGAGTTTCAGGCTGCACTGGACCTGTCTAGGAGAGAGTTAATTTTCTTCATAGCAGCTCATAAGGCACTGTGGTTTAGATTTTTGACAAAAAACCGCACTGATAACACGCTAATCTTCTAGCATTTGCTGAACAGTGTTTGCATAGCATCAAGGCTGCCTCTGTTTCCCACTTTTCCCCCTGCAGTGAATAACCTGGGGGGTGGGCTATAGGGTCGGGGGGGGGGAGGCGGGTCACAACTGGGCAGGTGACTCAGACTAAGCAGGGGGATATTCCAAACCATACAACGTCTTGCTCAGCAATACAAGGGAACATTATTCTATCTGACTGAAAAACTGCGAGAGTGCATGTCTTCCTTTCCCTGCTGCTTGGGAATCTCTTTAGGTCTGGGAGTGATGTAAGGGGCATCTGTGAGAAAGAAAATATTTTGATCTGCTATTAAATAAAGCAATGTACAGATAAAGTAAATGGAATTAGAATGATGATGATAAAGTTATTAGCAATGCCTTCTGCTTTGTAGGTATGAATCTAAAAGGCAGTAAGCGCAGTAGCTCATGTAAAATCACTCCTTAATCTTTTCCATGTGGCCTCCCTTACAAATCAATTTATTTTTCTTTTTTTAATTAGATTAAAAGTATAATAAATATTACTGATGTCATTCCTATTCTAAATTTAGTGAGCACTTGCTTGATGTAATAATGCCACCCAGCCACAAAAAACTGAAGGGAAGCCCTTTAAGATCACACAGCTGATGTCCTGTTGGCCTTTCACTTGTAGAGTGCCCACAATACCATAACATGGATAACAAAATGCCCATTTCCCCAGCAAAGCAGGGATGCTGCTTGCACAGGCACATACCAAAGCTGCTGTGGAATTTGTTTACCTCCCCAGGACCTTGCTTAGGTCAGCTAATAGGTTGCACACAGTGCCCCTCAGCAGCTAACAGCAGATAAGGAGTGATAAGGAAGGACATAAAATTGTTGCAGGAGGGGGGGAAGCAAAAGTGGCCAAGCAAGACACTTGTGAAGCTTACTCTCCCTCCTCCCGCCTTAGTTTTCCAAAACCAGAGTATGTTTAGTCTCAGCACTGATACCCTTTTCATTTCTGGACAAAGCATACACTGTCCTCAGTAACACTGTACATCCCCCCACGATGCTGCAGATAGCTTCTTTCCGAGGTCACACGTGCAGGCAGTTAAAAATAAAGCCCCAAGATGCTTTTGAATCTGCTTGAATAGGGAGGGATGAATCTGGAGACAGATGATTAAAGAAAAAAACAAAAACCCAAACAAGATGGAGGAGAAGAAAAAAGGAGAAGATTGCAAAATTCCCAATCAGAAAAAGACATACAACACCAAGACTTTTACTTGATCTGAGATGTTCAGTGGTCTACACTTCATGCAATTATTTCACTGTACTTAGGCTGGGTTGCTTTCCATTGAGATAAAGCTGGGAAGGAAGAGAGTTGTGACTATTCAGACCAGTTGCCTGCGTGTGTTAAGTCATTTTGCAAAGTGTTGACAAACTGTTTTGTTGAAGATTTAGGTGCAAGTAGCAGTAATGCACAAGATATGTAACCAGCACAAATGACATCCGCCCCGAGCAGACCTACTGCAGAGCATTCTCTGACAAAACAACATTGAGCCCTTCAGGTGGATGTAAATGAAAGGACAAAGTTTGTGTCCCGCACCCTTGCAGCAGATAGACAGCAAAGCAATGCTGTCTTGGCAGGAAGGGTGTCCTCCTTTCTCTAAGCTTGCCCAGAGCTTGAGCAAAGCAAAGCTAGAGCTCTGGATTCCTCTACACACAGAGAAAAAAAGGTTTGCTGCTGAGCACAAATTGCATCAACAAACAAGTCCTCTTTAGGACTATGAGCAGAATCACAGTTATCACATTTGTATCTGGGAAGAGTTTAACTGCTAGGCATGAGTTACCCACAAAAAAGGCCAGCAGAAGTAATCTTGAAAGCACTGTGAAAATTGCTTCTATTAATGTCAAAGACGAGCTGTGAAAAGTGTTTTGTGTAAGATAAATAACAAGTGAATGAAGTTATCCTGTCTTGGTTACAGAGATCCAGAAAATAGTGATTGCTTTATTTTTACAAATAGCCATACTTTTATTACTATCGATTATCCCGTAAGACAGTACACTACTTTCGGAAGAGCACAGCCCTGTTCCTCACAGAGTACTCACATGGGCCTTTGAGAAATGTACAGCATGTGATAAATGTGCAACTTCCTTAAAACCTGACCTTGATATCTGCAGCCATCTTTATGGTGAAGAGCCATTAAAAATTCATTCCCTCTGAGCACATCCTCAGCATCTATTTATATTAATATCTTTGCATACGTTCCTAACAAAAGGAGCATTGTACAAGCACTGGGTGTTTTGTTCTTGCTCAAAGTGCACTTTACTTTATGTTCTTTCCTGTGGGCAACTTGTCAAAGCAAATAGGGTTATGGAAAATGTCCACAGCCCAACCAGATGGAACCAGATGGGGGGCTTTTTAGGTATTGTCTTCAAAACTTTCTTCCCCTCTTTTGATTCAGAGCAAGAATAGCCATCCTGCTCACACACAGCCAGTCACTTCAACTCTTTTCCTGTATCCCAAGATTGTGTCAAAAAAGATCTTACACCACAGCAGGGGGAGAAAAGTGATTTGTTCATCAGCTGAGGTCATAGAAGAAAGGTGACAAGTGTTCTTTGTGTGTAGTGTTTCTGCCTCTAAGATCTTGGAACTTTCTATGTTGGCAGGCCCTCCATACTTGATGCTATTTTTTTGACAGAGACAAATTGTTCAGGGACGAAATTCCTTAAGTTCTGTGTTAGATGCCCTAGTGAAGGTAAAAGAGAAAGAGCAAGCTGTGGTGCAAAATGTCTTGCTGAACCATCACTGCTTAGCAAAACACCAAATAACTTACCTTTGTCTCTTTCTCTTGCTGGGCAAATTCATTGGAAAGAGAAAGTGTGCTTTTTACCTCCTTTTGCAGCCATATCCTCACAGGCACTATACCTACCTTGCTTAATGGGACATAGCTGAAATATCATAGAATATTAATAAAACAGAAAGATACTGTAAAATTCCCTAATTAGCACACAGAGCCTCGTAAGTAATAGGGTCCTCACTAAATATTTGGATTAATTTGGATACATCCAAAGGCCTGTTTGAAGTTGTAATGAGATATCTGATATTCCTTGATGCCAGAGCAGTCAGAAACCATTTAACGAATAGCACCTGGAGACCTGATCATACTCTTTTTTTCCTCTGGATCTGAGTATGGGCTTTGTACAAGTAAATATTCTCTCTGCTGTCTAACATGTGCTGTATTTTCCAAAGAGTGGTATGAGTGCCAAGCACCGCTTACTCAACTGGCAGTCTTGGGAGAACAGCAGCTCTTGATGGAAGGGTCCTGGATGCAAATGGCACATACTCCAGTGTTCTCAGGGCACCAACTAGCCTTGTGCTGACATAACTGTACTGAAATACAGAAATATGCTGAGGCTGTGTCATAGGCTTCCACTCCTCTCCCACTGTGATGAGTGGAGCATTTCCTTCTTTTTACATACTGAAGCATACATTTAAATTTTAAATACTTATGTTGTAAAATAACACTGGAAGTGACAAAGGTGAAAAATCCCCACCTTTTTTTTTTATTCTAGCACCATGCAAAGAAGCAAAACCTCCTGTTTATCTCCTCTGGTCAAGCCTTCCTCTAATCTGAAGAGTCAGCCTCTGCTGACTCTTTCCTGGGGGATGGAAACTGGCTTCTGGAATTGCTGCTGCCTGTGTAAGAGAATGAACCACACAGCACGCTGAGAATAGGAGTACCCATAACATTAATGTGAGCAATGGACTCGGGTATGTGTAAAAGTACTTGTAGTCCTTGCACTGTAATGCACTTTGCACATTTTATTCAAGTACTGTAAACATTCCTGTTTACTGCTGTTGCTCACCACATGTTCCCACATCACTGGTGCTCTTCCTAGCCACACAGTTTCCATGTCAAGAACTTTTCTCAGCTCATCTGTTAGCTATTGCTGAGGGAAATATTCACAGCAATATGCATTGCAGGTGGATGGACTTTCAATTTCATCCTGCACTCTCTTGAGAGCACCTCTTCTCCCTTGCAGCCTTTCTCTGTTATTGAGATCTCTTCCCCATAGATATCCCGAGTTTGATAGAAAGGAAATTACAAAGCAAGGATTCCTTATTACTTCTCCTTATAATAATAATAAAAAAAGAATTATATTTTCCTATTATTTTAGCACTAATTAACTTGCCACTGCAAATGCTGTTTATCTGTCTATCTTCCACTAGCCATGGATTTACTTTCACATGTTAAAATGGTGCTCCCAAATAAATATAGCACAGCAGCTATTGTTTTAGAATAGGACATTGTAAGGATATTGTACCAGTATCCTTAAAAATATTAACTGCACTACTTCCTTTAAGATTGATAGGTGTCTTCCCAGTAACACACAGGGGAAAGCTTGTACTGGTGTCAAGCATGGATCTTTAATGCATTTGAAAGTGAGTATTATGGTTTCAGAAAGATGCCAGCTTGACCACACTGGCAACTGAAACGCTACCTTACGTTCAGAAAAAAGATGTGCTTAGTGCTTTTACCTTCAAAGTGCTTCTCAGATATGAACCCTTTATGGAGCACTTAAAAATAATAAATATACATGTTCCCCATGACTGAACAGTGAAATAGAGATGGGAGAAACTTGACCTCCTCATGGCACAGCTGCAGGTTATGAAGGACCTCTAAGAAACAGCTTAGCAGTTACACCTAGGAAAATACATCCTTTGCAACATCTAACCTTAGTGGATGAAGCCTAGATTTCTGCCCCCTTCCTACACACCCTTTCATCAGCTCCCTTGAATTGACTGTGTCATCAGCTCTCTAAATGACTATGATAGGCATCTTCTTGAGTAAAATTGGATAAAACTTGGAAGAAAGAAGAATAGATGTAACAGTCATCTGAGTGAAGGAAGGTCTTAATGGTATCCCACAGAGATCGGCACAGGGCCTGCATACCATAGTCATAAGCAATTTGGAAAGGGAGTGAGAAGCAACGTGACAAACATCTATGATGACCTGGACAGTAAGACAAGAGCTGGGTAAGAAGATTTGCAAAGCAGAAGGAGTCCAGTTTTCACACAGCATGTGGTTCAATGATGCGACTCCTTGTAACAGGATGCTGCGGATGGTAGACGTAAAAGAAGAAATGGATAAGTACATGAAAGCAAAATATTTGAAGAGGTTTGACTACCAAGATGCCACTCTACTCAAGATATCTCTGATTTAGGCAGAGTTGGAGAGGTACACATCTCTCTGCTGAGAGACATCAGAGCACCAAAGAATCTGCACTGCAGCCAGCCTGGGGTAGCTCTGCCAAAGTGGGGACACACACTCAAATCAGCACAAGCAAACACCACCTATTCTGGCACTCTTTGAAAAAGGTGATCTCTCTAGATTGAAGCGTTGAAGTATTCTTTGCCCCATAACTGGATGTGTTCAAGGCCAGGTTGGATGGGGTCTTGTGCAACCTGGTCTAGTGGAAGGTATCCCTGCCATGGCAGGGGGGTTGGAACTAGATGATCTCTGAGGTCCCTTTCAACCCAAACCATTCTATGATTCTGTGATTCTTCTTACAGCTAGTGCAAGTTTTTGTAAACTGCAGAAGAAGGGGTTGCTCCTTAGGTTGAAACAAGCCATGGATTAGTCCCTTCCCTTTGCCAGAACGTCAAAGGGTAAATCTGAATCAGATAATGTTTTCAGCGCTGCATTTGAACCCATATTTCCTTACACAGAATTGACTCTGCAAGACATTTTTAGAAATAAATATGACAAGCATGCTTCAGCATTCTTGAGTAATAAAAATATTAAAAGAATGTTTCAGCTCTGCACAAATTATTTTGCTAGGTCATTTTGATAATGTTGCTAAATCAGGGGAAAGGCACTGCCACTGCAAAATCTCAAGTTGTCCCTTACTGTCCTCCCCACCCCCACTTTGGTACATGGACTGTAAAGTAGACTTAAGCTCATAAAACTCTAAATGCTTAAGGGTTTTGTGTCACTTATTTGCTGCACTCTTTTTCTAAAATATTTTCCCCCCTTCTCTACAGTAAAAAACCAGTGATTCACAGAGCCTTTGAACAGAGGGTGCAGTTCTGATGCCTTTCATCTCAAAAAAGGGTGCATGAGTATTGGGAAAGGTAAAGAGAAGGGCAAAAAGGCAGATCAAAGACATGATATGGCTTCCAAAAGAGGAATAACTAATTTGGCTGGGACTTTCCATAGTGGAAAGCTTAAAGGGATGCTACAGATCTACAAAATGTCTTGGAGAGGGTGGGCAAGGACTGATGCATTATCAGCTCTTCCATTACAAAATCTTCGAGGTGAGGCCAGAAGCAGCTAGAGTCAAAGCAAACAAGAGGACCTGGCTTTTCACACACCGTACATGGACTGCCAAAACTCTTTCAAGCAGCTTGCCTTGATGCAAGAAGCTGATGCAAGCACAGAGGCAGAATGTGCAAGTTATTTAGGAGAGATAAACTAGGGTTACTAAGCAAACAAAATTCAGGCAATCTCCTGGGATGGAATTAGTTGGAGGCTGGAGGAGTATTGTGGTACTACATATTAAAAGCTTCCCTTAATTTTACTCTACCCTTAGCAGCTCTTAAGAATTCCTGTTCTATGCAGGATATTTGACCTGTCTTGCCATAGTCATGGATAATATTATAGGGAGACAGCAGGCAAAGGAGGGACACTCTTCTTGCAGAGGTAAGATCGTCATCTGTCTCTGCTGGGCTATACTCCTGCCTGGAGGCCTGGGAGCAAGGCAGGGGATTGTGGAAAGAGAATCTAACATGCCCTTGGTTGGTGCTGGTGGGCCAAATTTGAGCTGCTGACCACCCACAGAAGATTCTTGCTGGGCTATACAACAACTCTGTTAAGCTTTGGGGCAAGATTGCTTCATAAACAAGGCTTTGCTTCCTTACCATATCTGAACAGTTGTGGTTTTGCTTAAATATTGGTTGCAGTAAGTATCCAATCAATATTCTACCTGTGGCTCTCAAGTCAAGACAACGATACCTTCCTACTGCACTACATAAGGCATTTCTAACCTACAAAGAAATATTCAGTACTACTGACTCCAGCTTTCTGTGATCATATTGATTCTGAAGTAAAGCATACCATTTTTAAAAACAGACCAAGGCTTCAGAGGCTATTACCCTATGCCTGTTTTCTTCATGACTGTATCTAGGCTTATGTTTCATCTAATTGATTCCAGCTGATAGTTATGACATACTACAGAAGAAATCACAGGCTTTAGACTGTGAGGATGACCAAGAAGACCTCAGGATAAATTAGGAACAGACGATGGGTTTTTTTACTGTAGAAAGAATATGTTACAGCAGCAAACACAGAGAGATGCAGTAGATACGATGCGCAGTAGACATGATATGCAGTCCCTGCAGGAGCAGGAAACACAGAGAGGTCATAAACAGTTGAAGAAATTGAAGGTTGAAGATTTAAACAATTGTGTTAAGCTAACGGAAAGAAGGCTAAAGTAGCATCACCAGCAAAATGCACCAACACTACATAAATAACACTAAGTCACTGCATGCTGATCCTTAGCCAGACACTGAAATCCAGCTTGGTGATAAACAGTGCCTACTTCCTTCAGGCTTTACTTTTTGTCTGTTTTTAATAGTAAGGGCTTTATTTGACTTCTCTAAGTCTGAATGAAGGTATTTATATTTACAGAACTATCTCCTAGCCCTTAGACAAACCTGTGCTTCCCAGGAAGAAAAAGGGAAAGGATTTCCTCTGCTAGCCCTTAATTCAGGAACATGTGAGTCCTGTTAACTCCAGTATGGCCAGATGAGTGAATTTAAGCAAATACTTGGATTTATTTTCTACCATAAAGGTAGTGCTTTGATTTAAGACAATACAGAACAATGCACAGTGGGCCACCATCTGAGCAAAACCTGCATGAATATGAGCCAGGTAAACTTTCCTGAGCTCACTTCATATATCAGAAAAAGGAATCTAGACCCCCCCTGCTCTCACTAGAGGTGTGAAATTAAATCCTTACTCTCAGAGAGAAACAGAGGACAAAAAAAAAAAAAAAAGAAACACAGAACAGAACTCTGCTTGAAAACAGAGTGAGAATAAATCAGCAGTGAATGGATTATCTTCAGATCAGACTGCCTGGAGCAGCCTGATCTGGAACAGCAGAGCACTCAGGGCTTGTGTTTTTTAAACGAGTTTTAATAAATAGAATCAATAGCTCAAATTATGAAGAAGGACAAAAGCACAGATCAAATTGATCAAGGCTGTAGCTTATCGTTATAAGCCAAGGGGTGTCTTCTCTTGTCTGAACAAGATAAGGTGGCACAAGAATCCACTTGCAGCTTTTCAGTATCTCTCCAAGAATAGCTGGCCACAGAGTTGGATACAGACCCTGAAAAGTCTCCTGGTTATCCAAACACAAACACAGCCTCCCTTTCTTTTTCCTTTCCTCAGAAGAAAAAAAAAAAAAAAGCCAACTAATAACTAAATCAGGAAGTGAATCCTCTGTCCTGAAGATAAATGCAGGAATTTACAGAGGGGACTGAACTAAATAGACAAACAAACACAAAGTACCCTGCATTATATATGGGATTTAATGCTCACGTGAAGAGATTCTTGTTGAAATCATGGGAAAAGTGTCTTTCCACATTTTAGATTAGGAATGGGTGTTGGAGATCGCTCAGGATTTCTCTCTAACCCTGCTAGTCAGCCAAGGATTATCCACTGGAGAGGAGTGACAGGGACATCATTAACTGCAAACAGGTTTTTGGCAATGGGAGGGGGCATTTGTGCACAGGCACCTTGTTTTTCTCTCTGTATTTTGTTTTTGGTTTATTTGGGCTTTTTTTTTCCCCAAACAGACTTTGCTCTGTGGAGGCTTCAATGTCTCTCACTGCAGGTCTAGCTCCACTAACACAAGGCTGGATCACCAAGGAGCTGAGCAGAAGAGTGCTAGGAGCAGGGTCTCCACTGGGCATGGGGCACCTTCACCTGGGCACACAGCTGCACAGGTGCCCACAGCAAGAGAAGATCTCCAGATCTGTCATGGCAATGTGAGAGTAGAGAACACAGACACTCCTGCTACACAACACACCACCTGTGAGGGTAGGGAAGAATGGAGAATCCTATCTGCCTCCTTCCTCAGGGTAATAGGAGGATGGCTTTACTTCAGATAAGCTTGTTTTGATTAATAGTAGCCTCCTCCCCGCAAAATGAAACCCAGGAAAAACATTGCAGTTCCAAACAGCTTTGCAAGTCTAAGTTGGACCCGAAGTAACCAGCCCTTGGTCTGCATTTGGAGGTCTTATATTTGTCACTGGGACATCACCCTGTTCATTGCAGGGGTTTTATCCCAAACACTCCAAGCATCATCTCTTAAGTACAAGTACTGCACAGGAAATGAAAATATTTTTTAAAACCTCCCCCAGTATAACTTATTAAAACTATGCCAAGTACAAACTACAAGCTCTGAATTTATTTCATCAAATGCAGTATAGCTGAGGAGGTTTTTGGTACAGCACATGACACCTTAGAGGTGTGAGAACAATGCACAGTGCTGATAACCTCTGCTAACTCCCATTCATCAACAGGTTGAAAAGCTGGCATCAGTTATGTGGGCTTTGTGCCCACTTATAGCACATCAGAGTCTTTTTCATTGTTGTGGTTGAATTATAGATAAACAGCAAAAGGTGAATTATAATCTTATAATAATTGACTACATGACAGATGCATTACTGAAAGTCATTCACATGCTTCAATGATGAGCATGGTTCAAAGTCTATCTGGAATAGGCCTCCATCTTGCTAATAAATATTTAGAGACTTTTTAATCTTCAAGGACATAATATTGAACATCCGACAGAAAATCAGTGTAGGTCCATAAGTCGTTTTTACTACATTTCAATCGGAAGTAGATTTTGTAATGTTTTATAGCAAGCAGTGCCTTTGCCAGAAGACACAGAACTTTCTTGGCCAAAGTAGTCAGCGGTTAACTGCAAGTCCAAAAAAATAAACAAAGTACCAATTATGATTCAACTGTAGTGTAAGTTATTTCCTATTCAGTGAGGAAGAATTGATTTTCCCAGCAGTGTCACTTACGCTGTAATGATCATTGCACGTAAGACAACTTAAGAAAATAATGGAAAAACAAATTAGATGGGCTGCAGATCATTGACTTATCTTGACTGCTCACCTTGAAGAGAGAGTTAGGGAAACATAATATACAGTACCGAATGTCAGGGTGCTTGAAACCCCTTCTCTCCTTCTACCTCCTTGATATTTCATATTAAAATTTCAAAACAGAACAAAACATTTCCAGCAGGGATAAAGCATGAAGCAGCACATCTTGCCAGTCTAGGGATGTTTGTTTAATTAAAAGCAATGACAACTTGCTGTGACAGAAGATAATTAAAGGGGTATAAATTGCGTAAGATCTTGGCTTTGTCTAATGGTCTCATTTTATATACACATCTATTAATGGGTCGTATGGGAAAAACGTTGCCACAGCTCCTTGGCTTTTGTTAGCTGACGCTTCAGTACTGATGACCAAGTGCTAAAGTAATGCAGTGAAAGACTGGGCCTAATATTATGGCAAAATCTAATGGAAATCAATAAGGATTCTTCCACTGATTTTTAACATGTATTGGATAGACATTTTATTGCATTCATAAGCCTGAATATCGGGGACAGAGGTTAACCAATCAGCGATGCAATGATAACCTCTTTATGTAGAGATAGAATCATCCTGATCAGGGTTTGTAACAAAAAAATGAGTTGGCCTCACATTCTTCTCTGGTGACATCTGCAATCAGCCAATGTACTGTACATTAAGTTCTGCACATCTTATCTAGCTGATAGAATTTGCTGCAAGAGGCTTGGTTAACCTTGTTCGGTCTTGCTTTATGGCCAGCAAAAATGACAGTCAGCATCATCACCAAGCCTGAAATGTCATTGTGAAGTTTCACACATACCCTTCCAGAACCGCAAGTTTTCTCTCAGATTTAATTCAAAGGTCTGTGTCATTACCTTGCATTACTCTAATTGCAGCTTCCTTGCAGGATCTTTTTGTTTTGTTTTGTTTTACATGGGAAAAGGTCTCTTAAGTTTTAAATATGAGTTGGCCTTGCAAAAAGATGAGAGAATACACAAATTTTGTAGTTGACTACTTTGTTGAGAAAAAGTGCCACTAACTTAAACCTCTGATTTGTTTGCTTAGATGTAGTGCTTGTTATTTCAGCCCTTGTGATTATTTCATCTCACTAGTCAGTCACTTTTTTTTTTTTAATGTAGTATCCATATCTATTCTTGCAAATAAATAGTTTAAAGTCTAGGCATGATTGTGGTCACTCTCTCTCCCTTTCTCAGTTTAAGGCATGCTTTTGGCAATGAGAAAATGAGCGTTTGCTCTGAGTTTGACAGTTGGAAAGGATATTTGTTTCCCAGGGCTTTGTTTATAAGATTGCAGTGTTTAAAAGATTATTTTATGCTGCTTTTAGCAAAAGTTTCTGTTTGTGAAAGTGCTACTGCTATTATCATTCACCAAAACAATATTTAGGGCCCATATATTGAGTTACAGAAGAACAAACAACACACAATGAAAGTATAGAAAGCCACAGCCAACATATTGCCTGCCTTTGTGTATGCTTTTTGATTTTCCTGCCTCCTTCACTCAAGGGTAATCCTCTGAAACACACAGATATGTCAGCTGATTATTTCTTTATCTGGCAGAAGTAGCCTCTAACATAATGAGTATTGCTATTTCAACATTGAGATAGCAGGGAATGGTTAGTGATTGGTTTGACACTGTTTTTTTTTCCAGAAAGGATTTTTTATCGTCACCTCTTCAATAAGATCAACAAATGGGAAGAACATTTAGATGACCATGCAAGCTATGCATGCTGTTGAAGCAGGCTAGCAGAGGAAGCACAGTCATTGGGTTCTGTTACAGAAGCTGCAGAAATACAGATAATTGATATTGGAAAAGGAGCTTCTAACTGGGGGAACTCCAGTTCCATACAGTCTAGGTGCACCTTTTTCCTTCTTTAGAGCATTTTAAGAGAAGCAGTGGACATCATATTGAAGATTAAGCCTTTTGGGACTTGTGGGCTTCTTGGATCGAGAGCCAACAGAATAAGTTGAGTACAGACTAACAAAACTGAATATTTCTATGCAACAAAGGCTGAAGCCCAAAGCTGTTGTTCATAAAAGTAGGATACTAGCATAAGGTGTTTTACAGAAATGTATTAACTCAATTACATGATGAACATTGTAAAGATGTGCTCTAGCTGGCAAGTCAGACACTGCTAATAAAAATAGCAGCCTGCTGCCCCTTCAAAGCATAAGTTAACAAGCTTTCTGTGGAATGCAGAAAATCTTCAAGGAGACGCAAGCAGGAACTTCTGAAGCACCCCCTGCCTCATTCCCTATTTTAGCTGATAACCACCACTACGTGTGTTCAGCCTAGAGGACACTAAACAGATGAATCTACACCTAGAATCAAGGCCACTGCTTGGCAGCCTGACGCTGAGGGGAGAAAAAAAATGAAGTTTTTCAAAGCCTTGAACGAAAAGCCAGTCTCCCTGTTTTCTAGTGTGGCTAGAGAGTTTCTACCAGACAGCGTTCATGCCTCTGACAGACAAACAAAATGGGAAAGCCCTAGCTGCTGCTGGTCCACAGCCCTGAAGCTACAAGGCTGTCCCCACCAGACCAGGGCATCAGTGTGTCCAAGGGCAAGCAGTCCTTGATAGACACTTCATGGAAATTCATGCCTTCATTTCCAGCCCATGTAGTGCTTTGGTAAAGTCCTGGATGGACGCGGTCCAATTTCTGGGGTAAAGTGCACAGAAAGCAGCCCAGTTTCTGGGGTGTGGGCCCATGCAGCATGCTCAGGTGCACCAAAATACCATGGCAATAACATGCATGGAAATGAAGGAACCTAAAGCAATGATAATACTGTATATACATCATTCATGTATTTATGAAGGTCTCTAGCTACGGAGACACGTACAGATAGTAGTTAAACTCATAAACGGGTGAAAACCTTCCAATTAGTGCTCCATAAGAAGCCCTACTGACCATAACAGAGCCAACAGTTACCCATAATTGAAATGCCCACAAAAATCTCCACCTCAGCTGTCTTTAAATTACTGACTGTAACACTATGGTGAAATGTTGCTCTTCTAATACAGTGACAGAGACTGATACAAGAAAAAAGGTACAGAAATGAAGACAGTGGAAAAGGTGATGATGCAGAGGTACCACATCAGTAAAAACAGATTTGAGGAAAAAAACCCTGAAACTGTATACACATCACTTGAACATTAAAAAATAGTAGAGCTATGACTTTGTTCTCCCTTATACAGGAGACTCAAAGCAGCAGGCCTGCATTTCATGTCGCTGAGCATAAAGCCTTCCTGTGATGAGAAATAGTTATTTGAAAGGAATATGAATATGCAAGTGGCTTTTTTTTTTTTTTTTGAACAAGGAAATATATCGGCATAAGAGTACAGTCTGGTGAATAAGGTCCTGAAGGAGCTATAGTCGTAGCTAAACCATAGATTTGTTACCCTGTACTCTTGGGAAATTGCTTGTCCTTTACAAGCTATAGCTTTTCTGTTTCTGTAATGGATACGATTATGTTTACACACGTAAGAGGAATGTTATGAAATCTGTTAAAATTTATAGAAAACTTTGTGAGCCCTAAGAATATCTTATCATTTCCATATGGCCCATTAAAACAATTAAAACCTCCCCTAATAATTTAAAATAAATTTAAACAGTTAGTTACTGATTTCATTTGTGCTTTCAACAGCCGTTTTATTTTTCCCTAGAGTGGTTTCCTGTCTACCGCAATAGCACAAAGTCCTGAATCTGCAAATACATACAGATGGTTAGTTTCACACCTGTGATTCCTCCCACTGGAAGGCAGCGGAGCTGCTTCAGCAAGCAATTAGGATGTGTATGAGTGCCTGCGAAATCGAATCCTAGATTTTCTTGTAGGGTATTCCCTCACAGGGGCCACAAATGCCGATTTCAAAGGGCTGAAGAATGAGGTCTAGGCTTCATCTGCCATGGCAACAATATACTGCAGATAAGAAATGACAGCTCCTGGGATTTGGATACAAGGAGTCCTTCCCCAAACCAGTAATTCCACCTAGAGAGAGCTGTTGTTCTGCTGGGGCGTATCTTGTTTTGCCATCATTTTCTGACACAGTCTGTACTTCTTTTATGACTTTACTTAAAAAAAAAGCAAGCAAAAATTTTCATAGCAGCTCTGTTGGCTGAAGGAACCTTTAGGGACAAGGCAGGTTTTTTAGCATCAACCTGCTGTCTTCCCAGAGCAGGAGAGTTTATAGTCCCTCTTTTTATACCTTGCTTGTTCAGAAATTGCTGTATATCTACAAATATTCCTGCTGGAAGACCGGACTTTGAGGAAAGACTCTTCAGACTTGATCACTTCCCAGTAGTTAAAAAGAAGGAAAAAATGGATATGGCTGATCTGTGCTCCATTTTGGCGGCTGTGAAGATACTAGAGATGTTGGGAAAAGCCACAGACAGCGCATCCGCTACTGGAGACAGATTTGCTTTCTCACCTTGAGGAGTGTCCATGACTCTCACAAACATGAGTGCTTCCCATTGAATAGGATGCCCTTTGACAAAATCTCTGTCCTCAAAAATGCTTAGTGGGCTACTAAAGGCAATAGCCTAGTATGTTTATATCATGTGATGGTACAACTGAAAAAATAAATCAAAGCTCACCCTGCCCTGAAGTTAGCTCTGAAATCCAAACCTCTCAAAGGCAGGCAAGAGCGTTACATCAGGGATCATTTCCAAGCATGAGGCATAGCACAGAATACAAAAGCATTAAAAGGCTTTTAGAAGGTGTGTAAAGAAAACCGTTATAATCCTTATCCTACTCATGTGACGACCCTTTCCAGAGGAAAAAAACAACCAAAAATAACTACATACTACTTCTTCCCATCACATGCTCCTGGTTTTGGGAAAAAGGGACAGGCAGACCGTCCCTCCTCCCATTGCTACCCTCTGTCACCTGAGACTTAGCTATTTTCTTAGTTACAGCTACATATACGTGCTACTGTTTTCCACTCTCATCTTCTTTGCCCAGAGTCAAACCAGTTCACCCAGTGGTTGGATGTTTAAAATTGAGGCTGTTCTGTCTATAGCAAGTTCTGAATATTTACAGTAAAGGATATAATATTATTTAGCTAGTCCAGACAAAATCAGAGGCTCAGAAAGCTCAATATACTTATGAAAAACAATGACCGGTTCATCTGAGTTGGGTTGAATGCTGTTTTAATTTCTCTCAGAAAAATATCTCCCTCTGCATATAATAGTAGTCTGTAAATTCTCCTTTAGCTAACCAGGAGCAAATGCATCCAAATGGCTTGATAAGGTAATGGGATTTAAGAAGCATCCATACCTTCCAGGCTGAGCTCCTGAAATACTTAGAGAAAACATTAAGCAAAACCAAAAAATCACAGGCTTTCCTGACCTTAGACCTTCAAAATCAAGGAAGCTGTATCTGAGTAAAGACAGAAATTTGGCTTCTTATTACAGTGTATGCAAGACAATTAGAAGATATCATTTTCTATACTTGTATTTGAAATCCAGGCTTGAGTCTGACCTATAATTTGAAATAAGCTTCATTTTAATGACTTAAACTTCACTGCTAATAAGAGCAGTCCAATCAAACTACAGGCAAAGGGTGTGAAATCATTTACAGGTTTTGTCTGAAAAGGTCAAGGTCTTAAACAAAGAAAAGTGATTTGTCCTACCAAAGCGCTTGCCCCTCACTGTGTAAAAGTAATAGACTGCTATGAAAAATAATACCTGCCTTTTGTGCCAGAAGTATCTTGTTTACCAAACACACACACATTAATTACCAATCAGCTGCTGCCACAAGGAACAACACATGGCTGACAGAGGTCCCCGTCGCCAGACAGTGAAAATGAACTTAGTACTTTCCACTGAAGTTAATGAAGCTATGACAATTTAAATTAGCTGTGAACCTACCCCAATTATCTTGTAGCTTGCCTGCACAAGGACACTCAGGAAAGTTAAGGAGAACTAACTAAAATGCTATCAGGTTAGAAGAGAGTGAGGCATGTTGAACTTTGCATGCATTGCTTTCACTCCATTAGTTGTCTATTTTTTTATGGTAGATAAGTCAGTTTGGCTTTGCAGGACCCATTCCTGGATACAAACATCTGGTAGATAGAGCAGCTATCCCCTTCAAGATGTATATTCATGCACTGTTCTCTTGGTTCTTGTGGCATTCCTTGTCCATTCTCTTCTTTCACCCTTTTTAAGCCCTCCACATATCCAGTATTTTCAGTGACATGCCAGCCCAACGAGACCCCCTTGGCATCTGCAAAGATAGCCCCTGAGGTGAACAGCAGACTTTCTCCTGCTGACTTACCAAGTGATACATTTTGTGTGTGATACTTTTACAGAGGAATTTGATTTGGAGCTTTTAAGGACACCTTCCATTGGAGATCTCTTCTCTGTTACACCTCAGAAATGCTGCTGGAAAGATCAAGCACTTGAAAAGCTTCTTTAATTTTTTTTTTTTTAGTTTAAGAGGCACGGCCTGTGTTTTGAGGGAGATAATAAGCTTTATTCTTCAGGACTGTAATGCTGATATTACTTTGCTAAGGGGCAGATCCACAAAATTATTAACTCAAATTCCCAAACTGTCACTTATAAACCTGAGCAAGGAGCTGAAAGCACATTGCATGGGCAAATGCAGATACAGGGATAATGGATGAGTTGTCCTGGCTTGGTGGCTCTTATAGTAGAGCAGCTTGTACTCTGCTGGGTCAGAGCATGAGGGGCACACACAGACTGCTTTCTGTGTCACTCTCTGTATAAATACCCTGAGCTCCCTATGTAAGGGATGGGAGGGCAACTCAGTGAAGCTGAAACAGAAACACATAAGCAGTTTAATGTCTTTCAAACTTGTAAAAGCACTCTTCAAAGCTTTTCCTTAGAGCTGTGACTATGCTCTGCTCTCCCAGCTAGTAACAGTCACCTTTGAGTATCAATTGGATTCCCTGTGCCAAAGTGTCTTGGACTCCATGGATGGGATGAGAGATGAAGTTAATGTATTTTAATAATAGAAAACAGAAGGCAACAAAGTCTAAAATGCAGAGTTTTGATTTTTGTGCAGTGAAAACTGATGAGTTGTGAGAAGCTGCAGTAAAGGCAGTAAGCGAAGCTAGGAAATCATATATGCTGTTGAAGTTTAGTGTGATGTACCATTCAGAGCAAAGGGAATTAACTGCTGCATGACACCAGTGAATTAATGAGTCCTCAAATCTGTTTTGTGATTTATGTTCTTGGAGAATAAAAGATAGACCTCATTCCTACTTTCTAATGTCCCCTAGGCTTACCTACTTCTCCATTTTAACCACATTTTAACCTACTTGTTTCTAATCTTACTAGGGCTTTTCTCTCTTGCTCTGCCTCTGTGCTAAACCTTGGTATTTACCAGCTCACATCTCATGAATAACATTACTGTCAAACTCTCCTAGGTTATAATTATATGAAACACGATTTGAATGGGGAGACACCCAAGATGAAGACACCATACTCAAGACAAGAAAATGTAACACCTACAAATGACTAATTTAATCTTCCAAACACTTTAGAAAAAACATTGATGATAATCTCATTCAATAGGCAAGATTTGATTCTTTGTAGGAACTGAAGCAGAACATACCTAAAATGTTGAATGGAGAGGCTTTATTTTGGGATGTGGAGCTGACCAGTCCCAGGAACCCATTGCACCTAGTATCAGATGTGTGGGGATTTGACACAAGCCCTCTGGATTTTGTGTATGTTTGCACAACAGAAGCTGCAGGAAGAGGCAGAACTTGTACATTGGAAGCGTCTCTCTATAGCTGATCCTGGCAAAGGGCATTGGCTGGCATAGACTTTGGTACTCCCTCTATGCTGCATGCAAAAAAAATCAAGTCCTGGCTTTCACTGTGTTTCCCTGCAAAAACCTTAGTGATTTAGCAAGTCATTTATTTGCCATTAAATTTTAAGTGAATGCACATTAATTTCAAGGGTATATTATATACATGCACTCATCCATACATCTACAGACTTGATCATACATCTCTCTAAGGTGCATAAAGCTGCAATCACTATAAGTCAGGTGAAAGTCATGTGTGTATTTATTGTCATGATACCACAAGTAAGCCAAGAGAGAGTAATGCACAGCAAAGCAACTCCAACTGTGTGCAGTATACCTCCTCACGTTGAAAAGCTCCCGAAGCTTTGGAAGCTGGATGTTTCTATAGAGATATATACTTGGTTATTTATATTAGCTGAGGAACTGCCCTGCAGATTTTATTATCCTTTAGTGTCCTTTTCTTCCTTTTCTTTCTTCTCTCTTACGCTCTGCCTGTTTCTTTTTATTCTCCTAATGAAAATGTCAAATATAGAATCCAGCATAAGCATTGGACTACTCCACTGATATACAGCCAGTGATCATAGAGCAACCTCTATAGCTTTCTGCTTCAAAGTATGAACTGCTCATAGATTCGGGATGAGAAGAATGTAGCACTATCTGCAAACATTTTTCTACCCTAACAGAAGCAAATCTGGTTTAAATTAAAAAATTATTTAAAAAAAAAAAAAGCAGCTTTACATAGTATGTACTATGTTCTTACTATGTTCTGCTGTGCCAATGTTCTCATCCCTTTCTGATAATATGTAGGTTTATTGATTAAGTATGTGATTAACCACCATGAGACAGAGACTTGAAAGATCATGGGTCTTCATTTTTTAGCTTACTTTATCCTCTCCACACTTACTTAGATTAAGGTCAGTCCACCAGTATAAACACGCAAGCAAGAACTGTAACTTTGCAGGTTTCTGTGTAATTTCAACTTCAAGTGTGAAAGTATTAAAAAAAAAAAAAATCCCTAATTGCAGCTGTCAGTAACAGTGTTGCAGCTACTTTTCACATCATCTGCAGCTTCTGCCTCAAGGAAGCATGTCTGACACAGTACACAACAGAGAACTTGCTATTTCAAGGCAGTCACTGTTTCAGTGGTCAGATATCTACTCAGCCCTCATTTAATAGTCTAAAATAGATATCCTTGAGAAACTGTACAAAAACACCTATGCAGAGAGCAAGTAAAGAACCTCATTGTTCATCACTTGCAAATGCTTGGGAGAAAACACTCTATATTAAACATACTTTTAAACAACTGTGACGATGGCTAAACTGACTAGTAAACCACAGAGTGGTTTTTAAAATACAAAACACCGTGTGATCAAGTCTAGCATTACTTATTTTACCTGCAGATTCTTCTTAGATAGCACTTTAACAGATGGATGCCAAAAGGTGGACCGTCCCTGTCATCAATTATTTCAGTCGTCTCAGTTGCTCCTTTCTAGTACTGGCACCACTCTCCTGCTGAAGCCTCTGGCATGCTAACATGTTAAACAATTCCTTTTAAATAGCTCAGTCACATATCCAAGTTCATAAGCTTTCTTTGAAGAGATTCCATTCTCAAAATATTGTTTATATATCATCTCCACAGTTCAGAAATAGGCTGAAGGAACCAACTGGTCAACATCTACACGCTGCTGCCGGCTGCAGCACTTGTATGACAGCTAAGAAGGGCTAAACATAAGGGAGTAAAGTTTAGGAGCAGGAGAAAGTTAGGAAAGTAACTGAGCTGGAGACAGTTTCTCTTTATAATGAATACATTACAAAATTTGATTTCCTGATAGCTTTTTTTTCACAGCATTAGTTACAGGATGCAAGCAAAATGCTGATATTAATGTTTCTGTCACGTAACTCCACAGGATTGCAAGCAAAATTGGACGAAGCAGCTTTTTCACCTCCTTTCTTAAGCTGCCTTGCATTGTTGCTTTGCTTTGTCAAATGAGAGGAGTAATGTACTGCCCAAAGGGTTGCATCTAGCTGCTGGGGTAGAGCTCTCTATTTCCCTGGGATACCCTAAGAGCAATTCCAAGCACCTCTGAGGTAAGAAACCTAAAAGCAAAGGAAGTTGCTGTAAGAGAATTAGTAAGCTTTTCGTGGAATTTTGGGTTGTATTCCCAGTTGATATTCATATATTCCTGCTTAAAGCAGTTTGCTAAATCTTAAGAATAATTCCTTCTATTCGGAGAACAAGTTACTTTTGTTTGCCTTACTTTCTCAAAGTAAGACCTCTAATGACTATGAGAAATCTCAGTGAATACTAAGGGTGGATTACAGAGCTTAACACTAGATTTTATAACTGTTTTAAATCTTGAAGAAGAAAACTGCCTTAAGTGACTACCGAGTTGCTCCCTCTCTCTCGCTCTGTGAGGCAATTAATAGTTAATACTTGGACACAGATGAACTTATGTTTCCCATCTGAACTTTCGGCCTCTGGTTTCTCATGGATTACCTCCAGAGTGGTAAGTCAGAGCCATCTACATTTCTCACAGGCATTCTGGTATCTGTAAAAAATGCCAACTATTCTTCTATCGGGCTCCTCTTGCAGGCAAAGATTACACAGCAAAACATGTAATAACCGCAGTCTCCCCTGCAAACACTTGGAGCATGCCAACTGCAGTGTGCTTGCAAATCTGAAAGAAGCAATGAACAAACCAAGCCGCAGCTATCCTTTCACGACATTTTGGCTTGTAAGTAAAAAGCAGATGTGACGTCAAGAAGGGTTTCTGATCCCTGCTTTATTTCCACATAGTAAGTACAAACTGAAATACCTCACTATAAGAGATTACCAGCCCTCCCCTTTACAATGCCCTTGCTAAAGGAGATGCTAATCCAACCACGAACAGAACTCCAGCTCTTGTATGATGCTTCAGAACTCACTGTCACTGTGCAGCGTAAGCTCTCACTGTCAGAAAACCCATCACAGCAGCATGTGTCATTGGCCAGCCCTCAAAAAATAATAATTAAAAAAATCAGCCATGGCAAAGAGCAGAGATAATGTTTTTTGAGGGTAATATTTTTACCTTTATGCTGAGTTTTCCTACCAAGAAATGGGGTTGGCTGCCACATACCAGTTTCCTAACTTAAACAGCTGTAGTGGGATAGAAGGACACAGCAATAGAAGTGCTTGAGGCTTATCAGGGTCCTGTTCTCTCTCCAAAGCTTTCACACACATTTTATTCAACATTTAAAAGGCACCAGGAAAGGACTCTAGGATAGCTTATGAAAGCTATCAAGACTGCATAAGAGAAGGTGAAGGGCTCTAAGTGTACTGAAGAAATCCCCCTCCTTTATGACAAATGAAAATAGACTGCAACCAGCACTCCCAGAATGAGCTCTTAAGTGAAAAAAAAGTACATTGCACGGGCTGTACTTAGCAAGATGAAGTCTCTGCTTGTGTCCTATACAGGGTCCTTAGACACTGTGGCCATCTATGCTCAAGTTGCTACACTGATTTTAAAACCCTTTTGACTCATTGAGGCCTTTTGAAGAAATGTAAAAGCAAGCTTCTTCTGTTACCAAGAGTGCATTTCCAACAGCACCTGGAGCAGTAAAGTCTATTTTAGTCACCTCAGTCACGTCAGTGGGCACTCGGCAGAGACATGCATAGGAAGGCACCTTTCTGGAGTCCCCCTTTGACCTTGAAGGAAAAATCTAAGGTTTATCTGTCACTTAATAGCTCTTCAGCTAATGTATCTGGCTTTAGTAACACTAACATTTGGTATACTCAAAGCCACTCTATGTAGTTTTCATGGACAAATTTTAAAGCCATGCTGAAATCAATCCCAAGGCTATACTTACTGAATGGGACCAGAATCACCTAAGGAACCAAAAGTTGGTATAAGTGAGAAGAGAGTCAAGTCGAGAGATTCTAACTCAAATACTGGCACAGTGGTGCCAGAAAAAAGGATTCATTTGCTGTTTTCAGTCACAGTAATGTTGCAGTCTCCATGTTTCAGAGAATATACATTTGTGCTGAGGAACTCGCTAATTAACATCCTCAGCAAACCCTCCAGAAGTTAACAAGGATCTACTGTGAACAAAACTCGTTTTACTAATAGGTGCTTTTTGGTGATACAAAACTTCTTCTTTGCAGAAATAATTGTATAAAGTGCTTTTGCTTAATCCCTAGAAGGAAGACCTTAACTGTGTAATCTAAAGAAACAATCAAAGAAAAATTAAACAAAATTAGCAGTATATGCCTGGAGCATGGTTCACTCAGGATTTAGATGACCTAAGTCACAGATGGATTATTTTTCCCTCTAGTTGCAAGAATGATTTAAACTTTTACTGACCTTCTGTGGTTACTTCAGACATTTTTCTCAAGTTTTCACTGCAGCCTACTTATTCAGTGAATATAACAACTTCTCCTTCTGAACAAAACTAAACTTTTGCCCTACAAACACTATGGGATAGGAACCATTGATATATTGTGGTGTGTAAAATGAGGATAAGGGTATATTTTTCCAGCTGGTGGCATACCATTCCTTGTTGTATCCTCCTCCCTCCAAACTTGCCACTCCACTTATTAATCAAAGCATTTATCCAGGACTAGTCCTTTTGATTTTGCTTTAGGTCGTAACGATGTCAGACCTCTGTAGGTGTAGGCAAGGGGTGATTTAATTTGCTTCAAAAACAATAAAAGTGAAAACAATCACTTGCATAGTCACATACTTGGCATTGCATACGCTCTTATGCTTTCCTGTGCTACTGACACAGAAAACTGCTGTGATACAGTATTCCTGCCATGGAAAACAAAGAGAAGCTTTAAGACAGATAAACTCCCTCCTCGAGTAATGCAGCACAGTATCTTTACATTGTTCACTCTAACTGCAGTTGTACTGCTCCTCTGATAGAGGAGGATCGTTTTCTCAGTGTTTATCAGAGTCCTTTCTCTAATGCCTTTACGATTTCAAAAAGAAAACATTAAGTTGCTTCTTGGCAAACAAGAACAAACCTTTGGAAAGCTCCCACAGTGCAAACACCAAAGCTCATCATCAAGTTGTTTGGGGCAGGGAAGTTGCACTTACACATTTCGACAACGCTAAAGCAAGCTGCAAAGAAAGCTTAGACTTTATGCCTCAAATCACTGGCACAGAATGAAGGGAGCTTGTTTAAAATTTAGTCTGTGCTTTGCATGGTAATGTACCATATCTTTCCTTAACAGAGATCTTAAAATGAGCACAATCAGAATAATGGAGAGGAGCTTCAAGATGTAACTAAGCGAGTGTCGGAGGAAGGGCTGTGCTTTCCAAACAGCTGGCATAAGTCTCCTGAATGACTCCCTGACAAACCTGACCCTTGGCTTGCCAAGCAACAGTTTGTTGTGAGAGCAAGCAACAAGGCTGCTGCTTGCAACAGATCCCTCTCCCTACTTACAGTTCGGTGATGTTGGTAGGGATGTCCCGGGGAACCTGGGCCACCTTGCTCTCCTGACAAATGAAGACCCTGCCCACACAGCGGCAGGCATGGTGATGGTATCCCGAGCAGCCCACCAGGAAAACTAGCAAACAGGCAAGGACTGGAGACATCTCTGACTTCACATCTGTGTCTGTTTCCTTCAACTCAAAGGAAGGAATGCAGAGACTTCCCAGCTCAACTCCCTGAAGGGAAGACCCGCCCCAAAAGCTAGGACAAACCACGTGGCTCTTGGGTGAGGACTTCTCAGCAAGTTTCAGTTCATGGCCCCAGATTCCTTATGGACTTAGAGAGGGAGGTGAGCAATGCTGATTTTCCATGCCAAAAGTATTTCATATTTGTGTTATATACATAGTGGTGTTGAAACCAGAGGCCTCAGCTGAGCTAACCAGGACACTTTTGATACACTGGGTATCTGCACTGGGAAAAGTTTGTTCCTTCTCAGCTATGCTTATTTTGCATGTCTAGTTTGGTAAGACCAAGGGACAACAAAGCATTTTTACTTTCTACAGCCCAGGCACTTTTGTCCTAAAGGAAAGCCACTATTTATGCTCCCCTTCATAGATCCAAGAGCCCCAGCTTTCATGTTGCTCCTAGGCAAAATAAATGTGTTATTTTTTTATAGGGTATATAATCTAATAATAGGTTAAAAGCTATAGGGTTCTAAAGCCAGAGGTAAATAACACACCTTTATTTTCAGCTATAATTATTCTTCATGCACTTGCAGATTCATCTCCTCTTTTCCTTGACATCTTTATAGGAACTGAAACAGGATAAAATGCCACAATCCCAATAGTCCCTGTGGACTGGCAAACTAATTTCATCATTTGGAAAAAAGACCCAGAAATATGTAGAATGACACAACAGGAGGGAAACAGCTTCAAGAACATCATCATAAGTCCTGGACTCATCCTGGAGTCCTCATTTGTTTTATTACTTTTTGATTGAGCAAAAATATCTTTCTTGTTACAAATATTAATCCTTGAGGAAGAGACCTTGCAGACTCTTTCCTGTAACTGAGTCATGCTGCACCAGGCTATCATCAGAGTTTTACTGCAAGACACCTGAAAGGAGAATTTTAAGATACAAGGATGTTTTTGTTTGTTTGTTTGTTTTGGTTTTAGTGTGGTTTTTGGTTTTGGTTTTCTTTCTTTCTTTGTTTTTCTTTTAAACTGTAGATAGCTGCTTCAGACACACACACTTTTTAAATCACAAGCATTTTAATTGACTGCTGGAGC
>JAVSBS010005346.1:190784-246873 GCA_033124195.1 Coracias cyanogaster
TTTTTAAATCACATGCATTTTAAGTGACTGCTGGAGCTGGATTGCCATGGGTAATTCTGCTGAACTTGACTCATGGTCAATCCTTCACATTGTTTAGAAGGATTTTAATATTGTTTAAAGCAAGCCTTTTTTTTTTTTAAATTTTTTTTTTTCTTCTCCCATAATCAAAAAGCATAAGCAAATGTAATGAGACATGACAGCACCTTTTCTCTGTAGTGTGCTGTTGAAAAGATTCTACCATTCTCACCTTTAAAATAAGCCTCAAAATATAGAGGTTTCTGAAAGGAGCTAATTAGGATTTTTAGAGCTAATTCAGCTAACTCTTCAAGTTATCCAAAGAGTTAACCTAATTTTACCAAATATCACCAAATATTTGGTTTTTTTCTCCACTCATTTAAGACTACTCAACATGAGAACGGTGGTGTTTACATTAAAAAGGTAAAAAAAATCACTACGATCTCTTTCTAACAATGATAGGCTTGTAATGTATTGTAACAGTATTCATTTAGCTGTATGTGTGAAACAGAGTCCATTTTGCTAAAATGTCTGAATGAGTTTCATGAGAATGACAGTGACCGCCAGGAAAAAAGTATTTCATAAACACTAGTGATTTTTTCCTCATACCTCTCTCTCTCTGTCTCGGTTTGTCTATGAGCCTGTCTGTCTTTGAAAGATCTTAGACCTACAAGATCTTCTGAAATAAGTACAACCTTCAGTTTCCTTCATACTCAGTGGTAAGAAAACTGCAGAAGACAATCCTATGGTCAAACTAATTCCTAGGAGTAAAAAATTGCTGTAGGCCACTGCAAGTTGGACTAAGTAGACACTTCAGGATTTAAACAAATGCCAGGAGAAAATTCATTTGAGGTTTTTCTGATTTTGTGTTTTCAATAACAAGTCTTTAGTTTCTACAGCCATAGACTGAAAGTAGGCTGAAAAAACCCCCAAACAAAAAGTGAAGCTTGAAGAATATACAGGGCACGAGAACATTTGGTTACAAATGGATGTAAGCTATATCTCTTTATCTTGAAATACATCAATATAAATAGTCATGTTATATTGATGAAATGTGTAGTAATATTTATGACAGTTTAAAAAGTGGTAACATTCACTGAATGTCAAAATAATTTACACTGAGATGGAGACATTGCAATTTGAATAAATTTAGGTTTCCTACATCAAACTACAAAATGCGTTTCAGGTGATAGTAATAATTCTGCTATATGCAAAAGTCAGATTAAAAAAAATTACTAGGGCTACAAGAGATCTTTCCAATCATTAGTGACTTGCAAACTATACTGAGTGCTTTATTTTAGGACAACTAGTAAAACTTTTATGTTTTAAAACATCAGGTCAAGCCCAGCAGCAAATCATGAGCATAATGAAGAAAATTTAGAGGGACGTTGGCTCCTTCCCATTTTTGTTTGGTGAGGGCATTTTATCAGTACAGTACACATTGCTCCACCTTAAGTTACAACAGTTAAGAGTGAGATGATGATTATTAAATAATTTAAAAAACCCCAAATCCTGGGATTCCCTTGAAACACTGTGGAGATAAGACTTTGAGGGAAATATCCAGTTACCACTAAAGCCAATAAAATCAGATCAGTATGCAAAACAGAACCGACATTTCATTCATATTAGAGTAAACACTAATTCAGGAGAACACTCAAACCATCTAAGGATAAATGAAGATTCAGAAGGATTTCTGAGTTGTTTTATACATATGATCCGTGATCTTGAAGAATAGACTCTGTTACCTATTAGTTTTTTGAACTGGGAATCTCTCTCCTGATTCTCGTTCATGACTGTCAAATGACACACAGACACATAACTACAGTCCCCTCGATGACAATCTCTCTCTGTTGGTTCAGGAGAACAATAGTCTCCTCTTGGGAAGAAAATCCATGTAAAGGAGGGGGAAAAATTGCCAGAGAGACCTCCCAGTCTCTTTCTGGGGAAGCTACACTCACAAGTCCTTCGTGAACACCAGGTTGAAGCTACAACCATGCCTCAAACACCAAAGGACCTGATGCAGAGGATCCATGACTAGCTAGTCATAAGTATGCCCCACAAATCTTTGTCCCATTGTAGGGTTTCATACTTTTTCCTCAGTAGCTTGCTCAAAACAATGCAGGGGGCAAACTCATGCCTCCATAGATCTGCCCCAGATACACACTTTGCCACACAGCATCATGTGCTTGGAGCAAGGACCTATCTTGTGGAGATGGCTGACTGTGATGCCCTGTCATTGAGATACATACTGTTGAAAGTATAAATACAGAGATGATGGTACTTTCAGATATTTATAAAAGCCTTATCTTTGCATCCATTTGCAGAACTATGCTCCAGATGGCAAATTGGTCTTGAGAGTGTAAACTGTTTTCCTGAGTAAGGAAACAGAAATTTCCCCAAATTGAAACACTGTAGCAAGAGACATGCAATTAAGAATATTATGACAGAAACTCAATGATGATATTATAGATTATGAAATTAGATGTCTTCTGGGACAGACAGTTAATTCAAGGTTAGATGGTCACCAATTGATCTTTTTTTAAGACAGCAGTAAAGGAGTCTAGTTGATAGGACTGACTTCCAACGTCAGCATTGGCCTCTAAAATTAACATTGGTCTAATTCTGTAAGCAATGAGCCAGAGGAACTGAGAGGTTTTGCAGATCCCACCCTCTGACCAAGCAGCAGTGACAGTCCTGGGCCACGCTATCACCTGGACTGATGAGGATACAATGGGAAGTAAAATGAACTACCCTGGATTTCTCCCTCTTGCTCTCACTAAACTTGTTCCATATATATGGAAATTACTCTAAGTTCTTCCATCACAGTGCAGACATGGTCAGGTTAGCTGTCAGAGGTGTGGAAACAGCTCTTTTTCATAAGGCAGGAAGCTTACCGGGTGTTGGAGTGTATCAACCTACAGTCAAACAAGTTCACAACAGTTTCTGCTTGTGTTCCTCTCTTTTGAAACACAATTAAGGATATAAGAGTATATAACGCTCTTTCTGCTGATGTTACCAGCCTCAGAATAGTGTGTAATTACTGAATGCCACTGTAACACTGGCTCTGCTTAACCAAAAAGCAGTATATAATGACGTGTAGGCAAATAAACCGCCTGTATGAACAGATGACATACAAAACACATCCAAGAGAAGTTTATCCTTCAAAGAGTTGAGATCTCTTTCTTTTCTTATGATTTACAGCATATAGATTCATCCTGTGGGTTTACAGGCAATATTGTCCTGACTCTCACACCATGATCAGAAAAGGGTGTTCTCTATCCAGAAAAGCTTGCAATGTGAGACGTAACAGATAGATACTTAAGAGGAAATTAATAAGAGGGAGTTTGAACCATCATCAATTTGCCTTTTGTGAATGACCACCTTGTTTTTTAAAAAAACAGATCACTGACACCCCTGGACCATTTACCTGATAAAAATACAATGGTTTAGGCTTCTTTTAATAAACAGTCCTTCTGAGCAGATTTTTTCTTTTAGCTTCATCTTTTGCCATGAGTGGGGGTTATTTTTAAATACATTTGAATGGCCAGGATTTATCTGTGCCCTCTGTGTTGAGAACATAAAGCATTAATCTAGCCTAATAAAAGCAGTAACGTAATGCTGTCAGTTCTTTCAGATAGCTGTTTGCGTGCAACCTTAACTGTGAAAAAAGAGTGAAATGGAGAGAGTAAATTAGCCACCAGAGGGAGTGCATTCACTCGAGAAGAGAAAACACACCAGTATAAGGAAAGGATGAGAAATTGCATGGAATTGTGCTCACGCCGATTTCCTGTGACTGTTTCGCTTTTGACATCAAAACTGATTAAACAGCTCCTCTGCAGACCACAGAGCAGCATGCCACATGGCATTGTGTCTAATGCTGCAATAACCAAGCGCATCGTGTCTCCTGCTTCCCTCCCATTATCCACTCTCCCCTCCTTAAAACCTAATTAGCATCTGATGTAAATGGCCCTGCCTATCTGACTAGGGAAGGACACTGCCCAGCTCGGAAGGGCCTTGGACACTTCTAACATTTTTGCCGACACTTCTCAGTAGTGAGTATGTGCTTATGTTACTATCTGGAGGAGCAGGGGAATTAGGACTTCCTTTATTTCACTCTGCCCCAATACTTTCGTGGTTTGGATGGGTGGCTAGCTTCCACCCAACCCTTCAGCTATATGATTTTTCAGAGGCAATCTGAGGATATAAGCACCTCATGTATTTTTGGACCAAAGGCAACATATGCAAGATACAACACTGAAGTCAGAGAATAATCTTTGCTACCCTAGCTACTACTGCTCCCCAGGTTCGGGTCTGTTCAGCCCCAGTAGATAATATAAGACGTAGCCCATCTGCTAGGTTTCTATCACATGTTTGTAGAAGCACAGTTATAGAAGTACTTTTTCTTTGCGCTGTCCATGAGTGGGTTTGACTAGACCAAAATAATGCACAAGAGACATCGAAGCCTGGCTAGAATGGCACTTTGCATCATATATTCCCTAATGCCTTCCCTAGCCAGCAAAACATATCTGAAGGCCAGATATGTGAGGCAAGAGAAACCCTGCCTAACTGTCAAGTAGACCTGCCTGCAGACAACAACAGCCATACATTTTTCACGTTAGCACCAGTAGAACCTTGTGAAATCCAACAGGGACAAATGCAATATCCCGAGCATGGGGAGGAAAAACCTCTGCAGTGATACAGTCTGGGTACTGCCTGGCCAGTGAGTAGCTCTGCCTGTAGATTGAGAGAAGTGATTATTGCCCTTTACTCAGCAGTTTTTAGATCCCATTGACAATACCGCATCCAGCCTGGGATACGCAGTAGAAGAAAGACATCATTTAACTGGAGGGACTTCAGAGAAGGCCACCAAGATGGTCAAAGCAGGAGTCCTTGCCCTGTGAACTAAAGCTGTGAGACCAGCGCATGCTCAGCCTGGGGAAGGAATGGCCTACAGTGACCTAACAGCAGACCCTAGCGCCTTTGAGGAGGTGATCAAGAGGTGGACCCAGGCTCATTGCAGAGGTGCAGGATGGGAGAACAGAAGATGATAGGTATGAGTTGAAACAAAAGACATTCAGATTGGCTACAAGAAGGTAATTTTTAATCTTGAGGACAGTGAAGCAGCAGCACAGTTTACTAGAGAGTTTGTACTGTCTCCTTCCATGGAAATTTAAAAGACCAGACTGAATAAGCCTCTGAGCAACCCACTCTGACCTCACAGCTGACCTCACTTTGAGCAGGAGGTAGGACCAGAGACCTCCCGAGGTCCTTTTCGCACCTGAATTCTTTTGTGATGCTACTTATGGCTCAGAGAAAAAGCTCCCTAGGATGTTTAAAATAGAGACTGACTATTCACACTTTTCCTCAAACCTACACTGCCAGTTGCTTTTGAGCATGGTTACAATGTACTAATTAGCTATTAGTCTTTAATCTGTAAATAAAGGAAAAATTTTCATCAGCATGAAAATATAGACTAGCAAAGCTTCCTACCCACCATTTCCAAGTTCATGAGCCTGGCATCCAGGAAGCTATGCAGTTTAGCAGCAAACCTGAACTTCTTAATCTTTGGAGTTCAAGAGGCCATTAATACCTTCAGTTACAATTTATTATGAAATGAAATGAATTAAAGAAACTTTACCCTAATGATGCCACCACAACATATCACAAAATTAGCAACTCCTGTTAAAGAAAGAGATCAGCCTGGCACTGCATACATGAGGAATTTCAAGGGTTGAAGTACAGAGACATCTGTAAAGGGAAAACTTGTTTAACTCCTCTAGTATTTATGACCTACCCGTAGATAGTTGTAACAACCAGTAGCTTGGCCAAAGCAACTAAATTTGCTGAAACTCATTCAGATCAGATGAGCATTTCAGACATTGAAACACATTACAGAGGTCTGAATGAAAATATCTTTAGAGCATACCATAGGTCACTTAACTTTCTACTTCTTATGTCTTTATTTTCAAGGTACTCTGCTATGTGTAAAACTGTATCTTCTCTTTTCTTGACCTCATACAGTTTAGGAGAAACCATCTCTGCATGAGAAAAGGAAGAGCTCATCCCTGATTGATACATGAAAGATATCTAAATATCCTTCCGAGAAATTAATTTCATTCTGACAGTAAATACATTTTAAAAAACCCAAAAAACCAAGAGAGGTAAGAATGACAAATTAACATTTGTTAAGGCCTCTAAAGAAGATGCAAATGACTAACTAATCCCTGTAGCAGATTGAAGAAAAAGGAGAAAAAAAAAAAAGCAAGCATTGTGCAATTAGTATAGGTTATTAATATTGATAGAGGAAAGCCAAAGAAGTGGCTCAATTACTTTGCAGGAGTTACAGTGTGTTGTATACTTCCTACCTTCATTGATAGGTAGGCTAAATAAGCTGCCTGAGGTGATAATTAGGAGCCAGCGTCACCAAATCTTTTTTTGACACTATACAGTGAGAATGAATATTGCACCTTTGTTTTAAAGCATCCCTAGAAGGGCATCCAGGGTTTTTCCTACTCTTGCTGAAGGTTTTATATCAAATTAAACAAAATTATTTTACTGCATTCAGTGACTCATGTGGAGCTATATTAAAACCTAAATATTGATCCAATCTCTGGCAGCCATTTTCCTCTTCCACTCTTCCCTGCTCTTCCTGCTGGGACTCCTCAGCTGCTACCAAACAGTACTATTTTCCACAAACAGATACAGTGAAGTTAATAAGATTATTTATAGAACAAGGTTCTGCCAAATATGATGACTAAAAAAATCAGAGTCTGCCCCTTAGTGTATAAAATAATGAAAAATGACACATGCACTTAAATGTAAGCAAATGAGCATTGAAAGGAAAGCTGGGCATGTCTAACTCTTTATGCAATGAGAGTCCTGGCAAAATAAAAAAGGAGCAGCTTCCAGTTGCTTCAGCAAGTTTGAATTGGTGCTGTAAGATTGTCCAGGGATATATTTCTCCTTGCAATATTTTTCCTGTGATACTGTTTTCTGCCAGGAAGCAGATAATCACATGGAAGGTGACAGAGAGAAGCCTCAGATTCTTGATCTGCCTGCAAGTGCTCTCAGCACACGGGGAGCAGGTCAGTCACAGCTCGCTGGAAAAGGAGGAGAAGAATAAGATCCTGCCATTGCTCTTAAAGCAAAGAAAGAAATGGCAGCTAGACTAATGGGATTCTGCAGATGATGAAAAAGAAGCTTCTCCATCTCTCTCAGGTACTTTACAGTCCTCATTATCATGTTATCAAAGTGTCTTGCAAGTCCAATGCCCATTTTTGTCCCCACTTCTATAGCACAGAAATACTTCTAGCATCCTTTTACAGATAATGCTGGTTAAGTGTCAGTGAAACTTAATGGCACAACCACAGCCTCGTGTGGGTGGATCCAACAGGGTACAAAGCAGAGATCACCAGGTGCAAGTCTGTCCAAAACAAGTAGATCCCCACAGTGATGTGCCTAAGCTAGGAAGCTGTATTTCGGGTCCCCAGACTGCAAACACACATATAAGACACTTGACCTGCCCCTGGCCCACCTACAGCCACTTTTTGCATCTGCAGTGTGCTTCTGTGGAAATCCAGTTGCCACCTCACAACAGAGAAGCAACACTTCTGCCTGCATGCTGGGAAAATCACTGGTATCCACTGGGGGAAGCTTGGGGAGGGGCAGAGATGTGCTGAGATTCCCACTGACATCTCAGTCAACATCTCAACTTCCCCTTGTCTCTAAAACTTGATCACACCTGAACATTTACATAGGACTTGCTATCCAAAGGATTCAAACAAACTTTACAAGCCACAGTTGAAGTCCTAACAGATGTATAACTACCCAAATTGAAACCTGGCCAGTGTACCAGAAGATCCTAATCTGTATAGAAAAAAAGAGTGACAACAAATTTGTGGTAGTCTCCCTGCCCTGACAGATTACATGTCTTCTACTCAGAAAGGCTGTTCTGGCTGCTGTCACCCTTGTGACAGTGCTGGGATAATGTTCATTGATGGGTTAGAGGAGAAAAGATTAGATATCCAAAGAAGATTTAAATCTATTGAATGCTGCAAACTCAAAGCAGAAAGAAAAGCCATACTCCACCACCAATTTTTTCTTACATGTACTACAATTTTCCTTATTCTTTTGACTCACATGACACAGTTTATCATGATATAATTTATCAACAAATGACACATACTATTGTGTTACCTCTGTCTAAGATTAAAAAAGAACAAGTACCTTTTGGATTCAGCTGACAACAATTGAGGCACAACAACCCAAACCCAAACTGCCTGAGGAAGGCTGCATGACTATTTTACCTTTCATGATCCCCTTCTTTGCTGTTTTTAAGATGAAACAGAAAGGCAAAGCACAGTCTGTTAAACACCGCCAAACCAAGTGATGAAGACCACATTGTGGCAAATTATTGCTAGCACAGGTGAAGTTCAAAATGCCTGGAGACCAAAGAGCTCGCAGCTGCAGTTATGCTCTTAAAACATATCTACATGGTATTTTACAAGCCTGTCCTGCATGAGCTCCAAGCTGGCCAGAAATCTCATTAGGACTCATTAGTTCATGCTCAGTGCTAACTTGTCTTACTCATATTGGCCAGGCCCAATTGGCCTGGCATGTGGGTAAAGTGACCTTGCCTCTGCTTGCAAAATAATGTTTGGTGAGCCCACGAAGAGTGTGCTGTGTTGTCAGCCTCAGGGAGATTACTGTTGCTTGTCCAAATACAAAGCAAAAGAAAATTGCTTTGCACCCTCTCAAATCACAGAAGCTTTGGGAAGTAGAAAGAAGGCTCCTGGCCACATACGGATAACCTCTTACAGAATGTAGGAAGGCTACACTGAAAATTTCCTTACAGATTCCCCATTCCAGCATAATCTGTTAAACCTGGGTTTGCAAGTGCTGTCCTCAGGAGCCAATTATGCTTGTTTGCTACTCTGCATGAGCGAAGGAGTTTCTATCTACTCAGGATATGGGGCTACTGTTGGGACCAATTTAAACAGTCCATCCCTTCCAGTTACAGCAGTGAAGCTAGCAATAATTTGCCAAGCGTCAGTGAAGTTTTATTCCTAAACTATGTTGACATTCAAGGTCAGGCTTGATGGGGCTCTGAGCACCCTGACCTAGCTAGAGATGTCCCTACCTGTGTAGGGAGGTTGGATCAGATGACCTCTAGAGGTCCCTTCCAGCCTAAAACATTCTATGATTCTATGACATTCACCAAACTCTCAAGGTTTTATATTTCTGTGCTGTCTCCTACGGCTCCTACACACATTTCATCACCTATGCAAAAACCATAAAGCAAATCTGATTCCAGCAATGGATCCATTGAGTTAATATTGACATGCTATTTATACTAGCTGAAGATTAATATGATAATAAAAGAAAGCGAAAAGTACCAATGAGCTACAAAGAACTTTATGGAATATGAAGGGATATAAGTGAGAAGAAGCCAGGCCATATTTCCCTTGGCTTCAGTGCAGCTATGTGAGCACCACTGCTGAAGCAGTTTGAATACCTGGCTTGCCTACGGATCAGAGCAGCAACAGTGAGCCATCAAAAAGGCAACAAATCTCAGAGAACAGTGGTACAAATGCACTGCTGTGCTCTAATATAATCAGCTTTTATGGAGAGCTTTCCATTGCTTCCTCTTAAGGCCTAATTGCAAGGCATTATCTGGCCAAACAGTATATGAAGTAGCACGTAATAATGATTGCCTGCAGGAACCTCAGGTGGTGCAGCACACAAGATGAGGAGCTATTCTTACCTCGCTTATTACCCAGAAGCTGATTCAAGGAGCAGTTACAGTTGAGCCATTAAGCCACTGGTCATCCTAATATATCTCAATTCAAATTCATTATAGGAGTGATTTTACCAAACGCTAGCAGTGACACTGAACTGTGGGAAGAGGATTGAATTTTGAATGAGGAATAAAATGACTGAAAAAGAGTCTCTGGAAAAGAAAAAAAACCACCAACAACAAAACAAAAAACAAAAACCACAAGAAAAAGCCCACTTCAAGAAATTAAAATCTCTATCCTCTGCACAGTTGTTATGTAACTCTGCCATACTGGCCTAAGATTAGGCACATCTATGCCTAAAGAAAAAAAACACGAATAACAATCGAGGTACTTGTGCCAGTATAAAGGTCTATAAAGTTTTGGGGGAAACAGAAACCCAGCCTGCATGTACCTTTCAGATAGGATACTTGGCCAAAGGTAAAGCTAGCATCAGCTGACAGAGCACCAGAAAGTCATCCAACTTCTGGGCAGAAAGCATGCCAGCTCCAGCAGGAAAAAGTTCCCAAGGCTGATCATGGCCAATAGTCACACTTTCACATCCTACTACAAACTCTGGCTTTCATCACTGACAGACCACAGCTGTTAAAGGAAGCATTCTCCAGTGTGTGTAGGAGAAGGTGACATTTCTGACACGTATGAAGGTGACAGCACTGAAGTTAAGACTTGCATCTGTAAATAGCTTCTCTTTCATGCCTTTTCTTCCTTGTCTCCAGCTGATCTGTCAGAGGGCATTGTGGCACATTTCTGGCAGCAGAACAAGACAGAAGAGTAAATACCGTTTGCTCCTGCTTAGTCTTCAGATCCCAGGATGAGATTAGAGTGCTAGATTAATTAAAAAAATTCAAACATTTCTCATATACAAAACTCTGAATCCACCCCATTCTGCAAAAAGCTTGAAATGACTGTACTTGCTTTCTCGGCTTAACCTAATTCTGAAAACAGATGTCACCTTCAAAGGGAATCAACTATGGCATGGCATGGGGTAGGGGCAGGCCTGATGCAGAGAAAGGTTCAGCATTCAACTTTTCTTCCATTTATTTTTAAATGCTTCTTCCCAGGAAGAGGATGGGGAGAGGCTTGAAGAAGATGATTAGCCCAGAAACATAATTAGATAGAGCAGAGGGTGGAATGATCACACTGGGTCACATCTGTGGACCTTCTAGTGATAAGGCTATCCCTTAGGATGCATCTTTTACTCACTGCCTTGCAAAGCCAGTGACACTGACTGCTCTGTGCTGAGAGGAATTAGATGCAGTGAGGGCAGATAATACAATTGCACTGGTTAACCTCAGCTCCAGAAGAGCTTCAGACTTGCAAAAAACAAGTGACAGCCACCCAGAAGGTCTGAGAGAACTCGAAAATCAAGTAGTTGAGTTACTAACGGCAATATGTAAGCATGTGAACAATTTAGAATGTGCTCCAATCTAAAGAATGGGCGTAATGTCAATCCTTAAGAAAAGGTCCCAGGGAGACCTGGTGAATCGCAGGCCTGTAATCATGATGGCAACACTGGGCAAATTAACTGTAATAAAGGCTGCCACTACAAGGCATGGAAAAATGCCACAGTTGTAACGAACTGCAAAAGGAAATCCTGCCTTATAGATACTGGCAGAGAAGGGGTATCTGGTTGATATAAGCTGCATTTCCAAAAGGCTTTCGACAAAATCCTCATCAAAGCCTTTTAAGGAAGCTGAAGAGCTGTAGGAGTAAAGGGACAAATATGACCTGGACAAAAAGCTAGCTAGGACATAGGGGTCAAACTGAAGAGGCTGGAAAGAAGAGGTCATTTAGAAGACTTTGGTGCAAGCCTACAAAATAAGGAGTGATGGATGGGAATCAACTTTTTTTACCATCTCTTCATTCCAAGTACTAAAAGGCATCAAATTAAGCCAGGAGAGCTGGTTTTTAACACAACAGATAGCAGACCTGTATAATCCCTTCTTTTGGGTGTGAGACTGAACACTGACTCAAGGAAAGATTGAATGATTACCTAGAAGAGAAATAAATTAAGATTGATAAATGAGCAAGCAACAAGAGACTTAAGAAATCCCCAGAACTGTATGAAGTTTGAGGCCAAGAGAATACTAGAGGGAGGTATCACATAAGTTTGCCTGCTCTTCCTCTTCTTTAGGTGTCCATTTATGACCACTTCTGGACAAAGAATAACAAACCCTTGGTGTGAACAGTCACCAGTTTTAGACATGTGCGATCCCACAATGACCAATCCTGACTGTAAGAGAGTTAGCTTTCTACGATAGCTGAGGACCTTCTACTATGTTTATTGGGGTAAATGTCAGTTTTTTCACTAACATACTTGCTATCTTGTATAGAAGTTATAGCACTGAAATATGGCAGTACTGGTAATTCTAGAAATGGGAAAAACTTTCTAGTAGTTAGCTCTTGAGTCATATATTCCTACTGCCTCCAGATTCATGTAAGGACAGTGGTTCATTACTAAGAGTTGCAATCTTTGCTTGCCAAGTACTCGTCTAATTTTATGTATTTGAATTGTTTCATGCATACCAAAATGACAACTCATGCTTAAACTTGGATACTTGCTTAAGAATATTCCTCAGCTGAGGGCTTCCTCTGGCAAGGAATGGCTTCCCTTGTTTTGAAGAAATGCATCAAAGCACTTTCTTTTTCCATCTCCTTTGTTAAGCTAATCACCTTCTGAAAGCAGAAACTGAAATACCACCTCTGGTCTCTTAGTGCATGTTGCAAACAAGGGAAAAAAGCTGTTTCTCTGTTCATTCACTTCAAATCTGCTCGCAGAAGAAAGAAGAAAGACCACCTGAACTAGGATGAGGAACAACCACAGCTCTGCCTTAAGCAATATTACTAGCAAATTATCATGAGCATAGAAACCATCAGAGCAAACTTCAGTTATGAAACACATCATTATATGTGTCCCCTGCCCTAGGTTCTCTTACAGAAGCACAATGCCATAGGATATGGCATGCTCTTTTGATGGTTTCTTTTTTCAGACTGGTAAAGAAATTAATTTTCAGATTGTCTTTGCTTTGGAGGCTTTTACACAATTTCTCTGTTCAGTAAAATATTGAGATAAATTCCAAAAAAGATGCTTTTTTTGTGTATGTCAGAACTCGTTTGTCCTAAAAACTATATGCAGTCATGAGATGTTTTTAGGAACTGCAGAGTTCCCTGAAAGAAAAAGGCTTAGCAAGTAAAAAGTTCAGAAGCAAATGCCTCGATTCAGTACTTCTGATGTATTTTAACATTATGCTTTTTTATCCTTTGATAATGATTCACTGAATTTTAGTGGTTCTGCAGAATAATGCACTGATAGCAGTTTATATAGAAACAGTATATGAACCACTACTTTTCCCTATAGAGCTCTGCAATTGCCTCCGAGTCCTGCTATGTACCTAATGTTCTTGCCATTTGGCAAGCCTAAACAAGGGCCAACTACTGTGCTAGACTACGTTTTTTTTGTTCATTAATATTTACCCTGAGGTTTCTTTTTGTTTTGTTTTAGCCTAATTTTTACTTAGTCCATTGAGTCTATGAGACATTTTGTCAATAAATGATGATGGTGTTTTGCATGTGTGGCGCTCCTTGCCCTTGTGGGTCTAGCAACTGTTTTAGCAGAACACTATCTGGCCATAGCCTCTGGGAAACTCTGTAAAAACCAGTTTTCATATAAAGTCCTAGCCTTGCTAAAGATGTTTCTACTTCTAGGAGACACCTTTGACTTGGATACATCAAGCACTTACTAATGAGTTGGTTTCATTCCCTGAAACCAGGGTCCTCAAAACCGTCTCATTCCATTGGGAAGGAGCAGTTCCAGTTGAGTGCAACTGTACATCCTCTTAAGAGTACTCTGTTAAATGATTTTGCATGATATTACACTTACTTTTCCCAGAACTGTAATGCCCACTGCTACAAGCTTGCTGATTCACATTAAAGCATGTGAGATACCTCAATCAGTATCACTGCTGGTGGGAGATTTCAGCAAAAAACCTGGTGCAGACCACACAGTACATTGGTTGGTGACCATCTGTCTTGTTATTTTCAGTTATGTTTTATGATCTTGTAAGGAGACGGGACTTGAAGAGACCTTTGAAGGGAGAGGAGATAATGTCTTCCCTGGGGAAGATCTGAGTATTCTCCAGGAGAGAAGACTGTGATTGCACAGTGTATGGCAGCAGAGAAGGAGCACAGCCCAGGGCTGGAGGCCTTCAGCACAGGCAGAGGTTGCAGCAGGAGATGGGAAGCGACCAGACCAGCTTCAGAGGGGACAGAAAGACCCCCAGGGAACAGAGAGGCTGGGCAGAGCCTAGAGGCTGGGCTGCTCTTTATAAAATAACAGAAACCAATCCTAGAAATATAAATCTATTTTTAAGGGCATAGGGTATGGATGAACTGCATACAAGACTTTTAAAATTTTATTTTCTCTTTATCCTACTGACTTTGATGTTTATCTACTAAAAAAAAAATAGTTTAATTTCTAATAAAAATCTACCTTTTACCTCTTTTTCTTTGTTTGTTTCCCTCTCACTAACAGAGATGCTCCAAGCCCCGGCCAGCTGGGGTTCCCATCTCCCAGAGGCTGCCAGGATCTCTGTGCCAGGAGGTAATACACTGATGTGTGCACAGCCTCTGGCTTTGTTACCTCTCCGTAACCTGCTTATGGAAACTCTGGAGCTAAGCAGTATGAAGAGGATCAGAGCTCCATGTTGCCAGTGCTGTTTTGGGGCATTTTGCTCCTGAGCTTTGTGTACTCAGCATTTTACTCTTATGTGGTGCGTCTTCACAGCTGCCTTAGACATCTATCAGCTTATGGAGTGGGTCTGAACATGAATTGAAACGCAGTTTCTGCATGTTGGAGGCAGGGCTTGATGCAGAATAATATAATAAGGGAACGTGACAAAAAATGGCCTAATTTGATAAAGAGGTAGAAAGAAAGGAAAGGATGGTGGCAAAGAGTTAATATTCAGACTCCTCAAAATAAATACGTCATCAGGGTTAGCAGTTTCTAATGAATTAGATTATTTTATTTTAGCAGTGGAGATGCTGTTTGCTGCTTGGCATTTCAGTGCTTACATAATTTATAGTCTATTATTTGATAATGTATTGAAGCAGGTTGTTGTCTTTGGCTCCATCAAAGCTGTCTGCTAATTCACTGCTTGACCTTCTCTGCATACATGTAAAATGGAAAAGAAATGGTGCAGGGCATGCTGCTGCGGTTTCAAAAATGGCTCAGTTTGATTTGGATGAACCTCACCACCAAACTCTAGTTTTACTTACATATGTTTGGAAAAAAAAGTAACAAACAGGTGATAAAGCAATATTTTGAAAGACTACCACATTTCTATTCATTTTATAACCTAGATAGTGAAAATGTCCTGTCATTAGAGCATAACTGGGCACATCATGCTTCTACCCTGTGTCTATGAGTCTCCTATGTAGCCAAAGGTATTAATCCCTGGGAACAAGATGAGATATACTAATCACCAGTGCACATACGGGAAGAAGCAGTCTGCTTGTATATGGGAACATTTACAGAAGTATTTCAGCTTCTGGGTGCTGAACACAAACAGTTTGCATTCAGTTTTCAGAGAAGTTAAAAGTGTTAGATGAAAGGGATCTGCAGATGATCCAGAAGTCACCAAATCACCATGAAAAACAGACAGAAATATCAATTCTGGGGAATGTTTGGTTCATGCATTCCCTATACCAGGGAGAACAGAAAGTGTTTCTAGAACATGACAAATGGAAGAAAGCTGTAAGGCTGCACATTAATAGGGGCTCCCCAGTAGTGACAAGCTGCTCAGTGTACTCTGCTGTAAGCAGTCAGGGGACAATTTATGTGTGCCACAATGACACAGTACTTCAAACGAGAATTGATTTTTAATCACCACCAGTTTCCTTTTGACATCATTTTGGACTGCAAGACTAGAGATTCTATCTGCAGATACAGCAAAAAAAGGGTATTAATTAATACCTACATTACTCTGCTGGGGCAGGGTCACAGAAGGGAGCACACAAAAGTTTGCACGAGGTGTCAGAGCTTTCACCTGTCCCTCCCAGGCTTCACCGTACAGTACACACTGCACCCACTGCTGTTCAACTGCCCCCAAATGAAAGCACATTTCAATATTTCTTTTCCTTTTTCATTTCAATTTTGTGTCTAATCTGGTAAAAAAATAAGTAGAGCACTGTACTGAGAGAGGCAAGGAAAATTTAAATAACTTGTTAGTGTCAAAGTCATTGAAAGGGTTATTTAATCAGAGATGCCTGGTAGGGGCATAAGATGGAGAAGGCTACACTGTGGAAGGGTTTTCTTGATGCTCTTTTCCCCAAGCGTGACTTTTCTTTTCCCCCGTGAGTCACTTTCATGTTTTAGAGAAACAGTTGTGAGCCACAAATACATGTTAACTGGAATTGATCAAGGACAAAATGAATAATTTACTTTCCGAGGAAGAGATCATCTATATTGCTACAGACTTTTTAGCAAAGATTTTTTTTTCCTGATGTTACAGCCATTCTGTTTCAGCTGCATTTACATGTAGCAAGAGTGTTGCTTTGTTTCTAAACTGGCACGTCCCAGCAGAATTCCCCACCTTTTTTTTGTTCCAATGCTTCTGATCTTAAAGAGCATGAATTATTCACAAAGAATTCCATACGTCTTCAAAACATTTCTGTTAAATAAAAGTGCATATTTAATTTTTCCCCCTGTTGATTATCCACAATGAGGAATGATGATTTGAATTGTTGAAGAAGATGAATCCCAGGCAGCTCTCTACATAGGGCTACACTCACCCCCCCTGTTTTTTGTCAGACCTGTTCCCAGGTGTGAGAGTCTGCGCAACTTTGGCACAACAACTTATGTTTTTATAGATCGCTATATTACATCTATTTCTCTGACAGCAGTATCAAAAACTTTTTAATAGTCAAAATGAAAAAAAAACCCCACACCAAAAACAGAGTAAAAGTTTGAATAAGACATGAGAATTCTCCAGGCAATCTAAGAAAAGTTACAAATAACTAAACACAGACAATTTAACAGAGCACAAAATATATATAAGCATAATCAAAAAGTCAACATGAATTCCGACATTTTCATTGACCCTCTTTTAAAGTCCTCATTTTAGGATATACATAAACTCTACAACAGTGATTCAAAAAAATGCATGTTAACTACAACCAAATTCACAATTTAGTTTAAAAAAAAAGTTGGAATTCTTAGATATTTCGTTTCCATTAACAGAGCCTAAGCCATCATACTGTGGTTTTTTTCCCCCCTTTCCTTCCTCTTTGGCTTAGATTTCTGAGCAAGGTGTAGAAAAATAAACCTGTCACAGACCTTCTGTATAACCTCCATACCCACATGCATTTTAACTTCCATGCCTTAAAATGGGGAGAAAAGTACTTCTCATTTACAGGATTAGTGCAAAACCCACATTTTTTTTGTTTGTATGGCACTCACTTACTGAGGCCCCAGCATCAGTGAATATTGCATTGCGTACATAACATAAACATTACAACTGTATGTGAACAGCTTCCTTGAAACTTGTCGCTTGAAAGTTCAATATGTCAAAATTCTTAAAACATTTTTGATCTTGTGGATCTCACAAGCTCAGTTACATTCTTTGCTATATCAAAAGTAAATTTTAAAAGTACTGGTTTAGACTTTCTGCATTCAACTTGGAAGCTGAGTACTAATATGCACAGAAGAAAGAAGGTCAAACAAGCAGTCATCAGTTTTTGCACAACCTGTGCATAAGAGCAAAATTTTTCCATGGGCCAAGCTCAGTCCACTGAGTTCTATTAAGCTCCAGCCCCATCTGAAAAACATTTTGCCTCCTTAGTCCAGGCTGATTCTCTGTCAGTGTGAGTACATTTTATAAAAAACTGGAGGGGCCGGTATTGAGATTTTACTCCTCTAGTACCCAAAGAATACCACCTCCTAACTCAAATCAGAAAGGCAGAAAATGATGTCTAGGAATCACATTATAGAGGAGGTTTACTTAATGGTGGACATGTCTTGGACTAGGTCACTGAAGTTCTGCAGCAGCTCTAGGGACTGAACTCGGGCTTCCTACGTGCCAGTTCAGAATCCAGACTCCCACTCACAAAACAAATTTTAAAATCCTATTCCCAGAACAGAGAAACAATACACAAGTCATACAACTGTAGGAGCACACTTGCACTGATGTCTTATTCATCAGGATGACTGTGTGTCTGGCATAGACTCAGACTGTTGTCCGGGTACATAGTGAACAGCCTTTCCTAGAAAGAGTAAGCATGCTTTTTACAAAAGTACTGAATACTAATGGAAAATAGATCTTAAACTACTGTCTCCTCCCTAGAGATACTGTCCCTGGTAAGATCTGAAGTGCATAAAATGCAAAAAAAGGAGGAAGAATTTGAAGGAAGGACCTTGACTTCAATCTGCATGTTTTAAGTGGAGTCTATGCTGCATTTGCAGCACCTCTGAAGCAAGACACTAAAGAAAGAGCAACTAAGATATGCCAGCATGAAATCCTCTTATTTTATGAGCCAACGTGTGGTATGTGAGATGTGTGGAGGCAGTCTAGTGAGATGCACAGCAAGGCAGAGAAGGTGATTAGCATAGAGTGACTCAGACCATTGGCCATGCTGAATTTCCAACAAAGAATCTGGCACAAACAAACTTGAGGCAAACAAAGTCTGTATACAAAATGGGTGATGGCTGCTAAAAGACAAAGAACTGAAAGGGGGTTTTAGTCATTACATTAGGCAGAAAAAAGAAGGAAAAGTAAGATAAACACCACTGCAAAGAACAACAACTGAAACACCAAATGTCTGATAGAAATGTTGAATAAGTATTATGATTCCAAACAAATAAAGCCAGAAGAGATCTGTGATGTACTTACACAAAAATAAGAAGCAAGAATTTTAAACTTTAGAAATGAAAACTTTCTCGTTTACCTGTAGTTTTGGAGATGACTCGTTACCAACTTAAGATCCTGGCTACAGGAGAGTTTGCTGAAAGAGCAATGCTTTCTTTCCAGGGAGAAACCTCCAAAATACTGTCAGTATTGGAGCATTGGCCCACTTGGGACACCCAAGTGATTAGAGAAAACAGCAAAACCACAACCTGGGGGAAAAAACCCGAACAACGACCACCCCACATAAAGAAATAGGTTTAAGCTAAAGACAACTGTGAAGTATTAGGGTGGGAAAGGAGCAAAGAGAATGTGAAATAGAACCACCTGTAATCTCCAGTGCCGCAGCTATTTCAGGAAGAAAGGAGTGAGCAGTGCGTACATAGACCAAAGATGTAGAGGGCTTTAGTTCAGAGGATGATATCTGCAGTGCAGTTTCAGTAAAAGCAAGGACTCTCAAACCATATGCACAGCGAAAGTCAGTCACCTATCATTCAGTTGCCATATTTTCAGCTATACTGTCAAATGAATGACTGTTTTGATCCCATCTGTGGTGCCAGATGCAGTATCATTGAAACAACAATGATATGCAGCAATCTTAGACCGGGCAAGTGGGACAGCTGCAGGTGATGGAAAATAAGTCTTCTGAGGCCAGCTGGCAGGAGCATGCTATGGCTAAAAGCTGCACAAAGTAAAATACTATCTTGTTTAGAGTTGACGTTAGCTTACAGAAATATTGTGTAAAGCAAGCAGCTTGCTACAGAGGTGTCAATGACTTTAAGACATGGTGCACAGAGGTCAGATCTGTTCCAAACAGCTTCCCAAAACAATGGCAAAGGTACACTATAAGGGAACAGGTCTATATGAGGCAGCTATTGCCTCCGGGCAGCAGTGGAGGGAAGCTTTAGGGCTCTAGTCTCCCTTATCTAAATATTTAAGTGAACGTCACTAGTGGCAAGAAAACATGGAATAACTTTAGCTTGAATATAGGAATGACTACAAAATGATGTGAACAATCCAGAGGACCAACAAGACACTGCCAAAGGACTAGGCAGTGTCCCTATCCACTTACTGTATTGAAGTACCTACTGCCATCACAGGCTTAAGACATACTGGGATGCAGTGGTGTGCCAAAGAAGGCTGTGTTCACAGTGCAGCCTAGGAAGTAGTAACCTTCATGTCAGCAATTAGGAAAAGGCAGGGCACAACTCCTCCCAGATTTGCAAAGGTTTCTATGGGGGAAAAAGAAGTAGCACAGTAAGGAAAGTGTTACAACTGTTTGCTGCAGAAGAGTTTCCTGGAGGCACCAAGAAGAGCATCAGAGCTGTTCCTAGGCTGACTTACTACAGTTGTGGCACCTTCACAAACAGCCTGTTCAGGTTTACAAGCCAACACACTATTTGACACCTAAATGGCGTGCAAGTGCTCACCGTCGACACCGCACATCCATTGTGCATGAAGAAGGCATCATTTTGCATGTATCTTCCATTGGTACTAAATCTGTTTTATAATAGACGAGGCTGAAGTCTTAGTAGGATTCCAGAGCTTTAAAAGTTTAATTTTTATATTTACTGACAATTCATAATAAAGTATCTTCTAGCATTCATTGGGTTTTTGACTGCCTCACTTTTACATTATAATTGCAAAAATGTTTTTATATTTTTCGTTTCATATAAGTATTTTCAGATTTATTTCTTAGTTCATTAATAACTACAGGGACTGCATACATTAGAAAGAAGTAAACTTCTTTCACAGAATGATTAATTAAGGGAACCATTAATTAAATCACAAATGCATGTGGGATCAAGTATGGAGGCACAGAAGGAGGATGGTGAAAGTACTTTACTGATTTACTTAGGTTAAAGAGGCCACAAAACTTAAAAATAATGGTAAAGACAGTATCTGTAACCATAATCTAGTAAATACAAGCATAAATAATGATACCAGTTTGCTACAGCGTCTTCGCAGTTTCTGAAACAGGATTCAGCCCATTTTGGTGTCACGATTGGGATAGTTCATAAACTTGCAGGTATCTTTCAAGATAGCCAGATAAGCACCTTCAATCAGAATACTCATGAGTTTTCTTCGTGAATATGTGTTTGAATTAAAATCCTTTGCCAAATACTTTGGCTTTACATCACTTTTTATCTTTGTAGGCTACGGATTTGTTTTAACAAGGTTACCGAATTGCAGACTCTTGTACTTATTACCTCATCACGATGAAGGAATGCTAGATGGGTATCATGCCATCTCTTTCGTGTAACAGGACAGATTTTAGAGAACATGTGAAGCTGAGACTTTTGCAGAAATCTGTTTCACTCTGCACTAACTTTGAACTCCTCCTCATGGTGTAACATGTGGTCCTCATTACCATGCAGTAACTTGTTTCCAGTAGTTACAACAGAAACATATTTACAATTCACTGCCCAAGAGCTATCCTTTCCATCTGAACATAGCAATCCTCAATAACTGAGTGCTAGCACAGTGCAGAATTTGAAGATATATAAAACAACAACATGAAAAAATATAGAGAAATATTCTAGTCTGCTACCTGTGAAGGTGTTCTGTATGGACACCTGTGAACTTCTCCTAAGTCATGAGTTCTAAGGATGTCATTGACAAATCATTTACCCTAGCACTCTTCCTTGGAGCTCAATATGTCTCATTAACCATCAGGGTACAGCAGGTAAAGGATAAAGCATGTTACCCATTAAAACAAAATCAACCTTTTTTACTTTCTTCAACCATTATGCTTCTTTCCTGCCATGAATACATTTAGTTGGTTATCTGAATATTTCTCTTATTACAGAAATAGGAACAGGCTTGGATGGAGCGAAGGGGCTACAGTCAATTTTCCTTTGTGCTAATGAAATTCATGATCATTAAAAAAAAGTGCTAAAGTTTTTGGTCATCAAACAAACCTGCCAGGTATCTGGGCCACATCTGTATTGCATTTCCCAGCCCAAACCCAGGGCATGTCAGAGACTAAACACAACTAGTTTTCCTACTCAAGCCTGATTGTCCTTGAGTGTGTTTGCAAATATTTGCCAGGTACCTTGGAAGAAAATAGATTAGAAGAGGATTTGTGCTTGATCTGCAAGCCTTTTACTTTGACTGTTTTCTGCTCCCTGCTGTGGGAGTGGTCTGACAGAATGGCCACCAGGAAAAAGATAACATATTATGTGTGAATTGAGACAGATAATGTGCCTCCCTGTATAAGTAAACATTTGACATGAGAGCTCCTGTGTTTTGTAAGATTTGTAAATGTTTCAACTGGACAAGGCTATGGAAAGAATGACATGATAACACATATACTGCAATTCATGCTGATTATCCAGAAAAAAAACCACTGAATAATCAGATGTCAGAAAAAAAAAGAAAACAAATACTTTTTTTTTTTTTTCTGGTTAATGCAAAGATAGATAATATCTTGATGCATTTCTTTATATTGACAGGACCGTCTATATATCATAACCTTTCTCAGACAAGATAAATCAGATCCCTTCCTGGGGACAACAAAACAGTGTCAGCCTGTTTCTTCCAGCAATTTGTTTAAAGTCAGTGAAATGCTGCAGGTTGTAAGCAGACCCTCATGGCACACCCACTCTAGTAACAGCTGCTCATCAGGCCCTGTCACAGAAATAATTTTCCTGAGGACTGAGCCAGAGTGAAGACAGGCTCTAGGCTATGATAAATGAACTTCGCTTGCTGAAGATGTCACACAAGCAACATCCTACTAAAAGTGACCAGCTAGAAGCAGGTATGGTTCAGTGGAATGTATGTCCATGCCACAGCAGTGGTAGTTTTTAACTTAGTGATGAATTTACATTCCCAACAATAAAGATCAAGTGGTACAAGAAATGCAAGTTTGAGATGTCTAAGTTACATTGCCCTAGCACCACAGCTGCAGAGAATCCATGGATGCCAGGAGCATCTTACGCACATACAGCTAGATTTGCTGGAGGATGTTTTTCAGGGAGCTCACTCGCCATATTCTCTGAAACTATTCTCTTCTCCTTCCTCTTATTGCCTTTAAAGTAAATGGTGTCTAGCTGCCAGAACTAGTGCAAATAATGAGAATGCAGTAGACTCCACAAAGACTATGGGTGATCAATTGGCTACAGCCATGAGAAAGGTAAATGTGCTCTTACACTCCATTAACAGAGATATTCCAATATAGATCTAACATAAAAGCTGTTCTGGAGGACATTCTGAAAGATATATCATAGAATCACTAAGATTGGAAAAGACCTCTGAGGTCATCAAGTCCTACGGTCAACCCAACACTACCATGACCATTAAACCATGTCCAGATGTGCCACATCTACAAGTTTTTTGAACATCTCCAGTGATGGTGACTCCACCACCTCCCTGGGCAGCCTGTTCCAATGTTTGACCACTCTAACAGTAAAGAAACTTTTCGTAATATCCAATCTAAACCTCCCCTGGCGCAACTTGAGGCAGTTTCCTCTTATCCTGTCACTTGTTACTTGGGAGGAGAGACCAACACCCACCCCTCTGCAACCTCCTTTAAGGTAGTTGTAGAGAGTGATAAGGTCTCCCTTCAACCTTCTCTTCTCCAGACTAAATGGAGCCAGTTCCCTCAGCTGCTCCTCAAAAGACATGTTCTCCAGACCCCTCACCAGCTCTGTTGCCCTTCTCTGGACCTGCTACAGTATCTCAATGTCTCTCTAATACTGCATTGCCCAAAACTGGACACAGTACTCAAGCTGTACCCTCACCAGTGCTAGGACTACAGGGGCACGATCACTTCTCTACTCCTGCTGGACACATTATGTTTGATACACTGAAACATATATACATCTATTTCTTTAGTTATCCCTGTGTTTTCATTTGATAATTAATTTGCTCTGAATCTTGCTGGTATTTTGGTAACTCCTCGTGACTTACCAATTCAAAATTCAAATACAAATATATGCCAAATTTCCAATCCTGAATACATTCTTCTTATGGGAGAAATGAAGGCATAAATTGAGAATATTGCACGTGGGGGTGCCTTAAAAGGAAATTAAGTGACCGACTTTTACCTTTTAATCAAAAGACCAAAATTAATGATGAAATGTAAGTTTTACTTTTTTTTTTTTCCCCAGCAAGTCATGGGAAGCATGGTTTTAATAGCTGTTTATGTCTTTCTACCCCACTCTCTAAAAAAAATAAATAAATAAAGAACAAATCAGGTTTTGAACACCATATGCTGAGCTGACAAAATGGAAAATCTGTTTGATATACTGCTGGTGAGCAGTGACACAGAATGCATTCCTGACAAAGAGAACATATTTTTTATTTATTTTATTATTATTATTATTATATGACTGCAGTACAGCAGTCTGGTAGTTTCATAGGCAGGATATTGAAAAAAACAGGACAACTTAAAGAACCTCTCGTTCTCTTCCTGGAAGATCATCTTTGCCATGCAGTTACTTACTATATCTTAATAGACAAGTGTGAAATAAAATTGCCTTAATAACCTAGTCAGAGTGTAATCATTGCTTTGGTCTTTGTGACAAGATGTTATTTAGCAGTGTGTTGCATGTACTCTAGGGCAGGTGTCAAAGACAAAAGAAAAGCACATGTGAGAGTTTTAAAAATTGGATGTGCTTGTACTCCTCCTCTCCCACCTTCCTCTCCCCTCACTGCCCTTATCTTTGTCCTAGTCTGTGGAGATGCACTTTCTCTGAGGAGCAGAGGATGCTTCAGCAGCCCACATCCATGCTGGCCCAAGTCCTGAGATGCTGCCGACTGCCAGCTGTGTCACAAGTCACTCCACACACTGCTGCTATGATGGTGCCTGTAGCCTACGAGGAGATAAAATGTCAGTGAGAAACTAATTCTACCTAAATTTCAAATGCTGTCCACTGCAGTTTGTTGGTTTGGTTTTTTAATCCGTCTACCTGCTAATGGTGCTTGCACTTTTTTCTTTCTTTGTCCCCCTGCTTTCAAACTGCACTTGCCAGAAGGTGCCAAATCTTCCCAGTCTTCTTTGAGCCACGTTCAGTAATACTGAGTGATGCATTACAGGGATCACCAGGATTTGTTAAAGCTTTCAAGTTAGATGACAGGAACCGTGTGAGCTCAGTCTCTCATTTTTCATTTTCTGCAGGCATGAGCACAATCGGAAGGACTTTGGGAAGTAAACTTTGGGGTCAAATTCCAGTATTTGTGCTATTAACAAATTAGGATACCTTAAAAAATTCTATGGCAGCTTTGAAAGGAAAGAGGCACAACTGTTAAGGTTGTTATAGAAATGTTTATAGAGACAGAAAAGATGCTGCTGAGATGGTTTTACCAAGAAGTAAATATTAATTGGGATGGAGCTGATGTACCTAATTATTTCATCGAACGGATTTTATAGACAATGTTTTTAAAATTAATAATATATTCATCCTTTCCTGAGTCAGAGGACCACAGACTATCATGTAATAAGTTCTCCTCATAAATACGGAATTAAAGTAATTTTGATAGACAACTGTAAAACTATTTCCAATGTTAATATCTGGAAAAATACACATTTTAAATCAATATGTTGTGTCACATTCTTGTTAACCTTAAGGTGAGGATAACAGGAATATTGAAGTGTGATCTCTAGAAATTTTAAAATGAGGAAGGCAAATTTCATAACAACCTGTCTCTTTGCCTCATTCAAGCAAGTAGATGTTTTCAGACAAATAGTACACAATGATGAATGCTTTTTAAAAAAAGCATTATACAACTCCTCAGAGTTAGGACCTTGTAAAGAATCATCAGCTGAATGTTATTTTAAAAGTTTATCTACTGTGTACCACCCATTTTCTTCCTGGTCTCTGCAGTTTTAGCAAGGTATAGAACAGCATATCCTGAAAAATGCTCTGTAGATGCTCTTCTTTCCCATGAGTAGACTGCCTATTAAATCAAATAGTCTGTGTCTCTACCAACCGAAATATCATGTAGCCTAGTCAAACTTAGAGATGGCCATACTGATTCAGATTAAAATGAAATTCCATCTTACCTTTCCTTCAGGGCTGAGGAAACCAAATGACATTTGTCATTTGGTGAGCACTCTAAAGCACTGTGCTCTCCTCAACACTTGCAGAATTGTTTGATTTCAGCCCTGACTTGAAAATGAACTACCTTGCCAGAGGCCATTAGCACTGTGTTGCAGGTGAGGCTGGGATAAGGGAACACCTGAGCTTGCTCTTCCACAGGTTTTGGTCCAAGCTTTATGCAACAGAAGAGAGGGCTGGTGGAGAGTCTGTTCCCCTCCTCTCAAGAGCAAGATTAACAGCAGCATGACATGGGGAGGGAGCACCAGCTGATCCATGATGATCAAGTATCCCACTGCCAGCAGGGAAGGAAGCTCATTCTCCAGGCCACGTTCCCAGGCCTGTTCTGACCATGCTGAAGCTGACTTGATAAACTAACATGAAGTATGAACCAGCCAAAATAGGGCCCAAAGTTGCACATTTTCAAGTGAGAGCATGCCTGGTGATAAAAGGCACATGCTCTGCTTTGCAAGGCAAGGCACCAGAGTGCCCAGAAGTTCCTGGAAAAGGCTATGAGGTTGAACACATAGACATGTGCAGTATTTGGAGGATTAGATATAATCAACTAAATGAATCATTGTATTGGAAGGAAACTAGTTGTTACTGATGCATTTAATACAAACTCCAAGAACACTCAATTTTTTCAGAAAATCTCTTTGAATTCTACATTTTACAGACTTTAACTGTTCGTACAGATCTCACAGGCAGACAATTTGATACAGGACAGTAGTCTGCTTTACTGACTGTTTTCTGAGCAGTTGCTGAGGTTTTCCAGAACTAAACTGAAGATGATTATCTCAAACAATCTCTTAATAACCCTTGCACAGCCAATATCCCACAATGTTCTGAAGGTCATCATTTCAGAAGTGCTTGCTGCAGATATCACGTTTGGAATAAGTATCAACATCTTATGCCTCCTACAAAGTCAGTGCAGGTTCTCCATCACAGTTCATTAAAAAATGGAGCATTTCTTGACACGTTCTGGTGTCTGCTACATAACTCCTATGGACTACTTGCATTTTCTATATTCTAATCTAAATATGACATAAAAATAATTTATAGTCAAACTTTTCATTTTTACCATCCCTTAGTGACATTCAGTTTTTCCAGTTCTAACTGCCCATATGTCCAGCGAGACAAATCACTCTCTACTGACAGGTTCATTTTTAGAAAGAAATGAGAAAATGTTTCATATGCCATGTAATATAAGCCACATCGAAAAAGTTTCATCTCCACGACCATCTTTCCGTCTTCAGCAAGAAAGTGTTCAGGGAAACCGATCCCATGTTAAATCATTAAACTTGAAGTGAGCTGGGTCCAGAAGCAAATAAACAATCTTATTTTCAGAGGAGGCTTGGTGTACTGCACAGGAGCTGACACATGGAACCCATTCAACCCCATGTGCCCAGCTGGGTGACCTCTCCAGGTTAGTGGTGCAGAAAAGCATGCTGGCTGTGATTTTCAAACTTATATCTGTGAAACAAAGGTTAGCACTCTAACAGTTAACTTCCATCTTTAGAACTCCCTATTTTAAGGGATAACACAGCCCTTAAAGACAAGCCCTTGTATGTTGTACTTAAGCTGACCTCTAAGCATTAGTCAATGTAGATGTGATATGTGTTAACTGCTTCCTAAACCAGAGCTCTTCCTTTCAATCTCTGGGACCACAGATCCTTCTTCTTCTCTCTGCATATTTGTGGAAAAGACCTGTTCCTGCTGATAGCAAGTTTCCTACAACACAAGTGTGACACAAGCAAATCAACTCTAGCCACATAGACACATGTGCCTTGGGGTACATGAATGGCAAGAGGGCTCAGTACAAAGGATCCACAGTCATCTGATTGTCCAGCTCTGTTTTATTACCCACCTAAATAATATGTTACCTGAAATACATAAAAAAATTATGCCCTGTGAATTCCTCAGAGCATTTTAAGAGTCTGGTGGAGTGCGTGCGCATGGGTGGGACAGAGGAAGGAATCCAGATAAAAAATGTTTTAGTACTCTAAACTTTTTCTTCAGCCAAAATAGGAAGAAAAAAATAATTTTAATAGGATTTTGGATTTGTCAGGCTTTAGAGAAAAAGCATAAGTTCTTACCTAATAAAAACACATAATAATTTCAAGTATTTGGGGTGGTGTCTTGCCTTTCATGATTTCCAAGGAGCATATAATTGACTTCCATGGATTAGTACTTTGATGCATGTCCAGAATTTGGTAACACACACAAACATGAACATATCTATGACAAGAGAAAGAAATAGGTCGCTACAGATGTATACTTCTAAAATAAAATCCAAATTTTGCTCCCCAAATCCTTTGCTTGCCTACCAGGACTGGTGTTTAGCACAGCCCTGATGATGGCAGAACAGAGAGGATGGCGGTTGCTAGCTAGGCTGGGTTTTAGCAGTGTCATCAACTGCTCATTTGTGAGCAGCACAGGAGCCCGAACTCAGTTCTGGCTGATCAAGTGCTTAAGTTCACTTTTTGTTTAACTTCCAAGCCAAATTATAGACTTCAGAGGCATAACTAGTAAAGAGAAAAACCAGTAATGCTACCATTATCCTTCAAGTTTTGAAAAAAAAAAAAAAAAAAACCGAAACACTGATAGAAACTTATTTAGAAGAAGAAACTGCTTCAGATGTAGTGAAAAGGAATATAAAAATTCTAGATTTCATACCTAAGAATGAATATGGCTCTGTAAGACAAGTGATGTATCACAAGAGCAGATGCAGCAGAAAACAAAACTAAGGCAAAATCATGATTGGGCAAAACAAGATCTCAACAACTATATATATTAGTTGTTGGTGGATGCTGAATCCTGACATATCATGGAATGTTTAAGAATAAGTCCATATACACACTCTGTAATTGAATGTCAAGAAAAATGAAAATATATTGTTTTATTGCTACTGTTCATTGATTTATCGAAGTGATTTATTGTCATTGGACATGAAGACCAACAAATCATTTTGCTGACACCATCAGCTGCCTTAACTAGGTTGTCAGTTCACGACATTAAAGGTAATGGATGGTGATTATTTTACTGTAATGGGTTTAATCAGTGCTTTGAATGACTTAGCAGTCATGTCATAGTACAGCCAACTCATCATTCATCAAGACAGCATTTTGTTTACTAACATCATCTATAATTCATTTGATTGTTGACAATCATCAACAAATACCTCTCAGGCTAAGTTTTATCAGAAATGAAAATCTGCACTGCTGCAGCATACTAACTAACTCCACAGCTTACAACTAGAGGACAAACACTGGAAGTTGTTCCTCTCTGAGAAGAGGAACCATCAGCCCAAAGAGGTACTGCTAGCCAAGGTTATGTTCCCATGGAGTGCTTTTCAGTCCAGCACTAGGATTTACAGCTTTCTGAAATATACAATGCTTGTTCTGTTGTATGTGAACTCTCTGAGCAACCCTTGAATTTTGTATTGAACAAAAATTTTGCCTTATTTTAGAAAAGAAGTGCAGCCAACCTGTTCTGTATTCCCAACAGAGGAAGAAGTGTAAGCATAACCTGCCTGATTTTGTCTCCCTGTATGAGGGTGAATCCTACACCTATTTGTATTATGATGAAATTAATTGTGTAGAATTATGGAGAACTCCGGATTCATTGAAGTGCCTGTTAACTTTATGGAAAAGGATACAGTACTAGAAACATTGTGATAGTATCATCTTAAGACAGGCCTTTAAATCATTACATGTATTATGTCTTTTATGGGTAAGGGACAAGGTGCAAATTGCTAGAAATGTTTTATATTAAGCTGACAGGTTAACAGCTTAATTGCCCACAAAGCTAGATTATTAATACAAATCAATGGAAGCTTTCTACAGCTCCAGTAGCTTTTGTACGGGCTTTTGTTGCAATTTTTTATCTGCCATTTGCATCACATATCTCAACATTGATATTCTTCTACTGATCTACAGGTGCATGGACAGAGAGCTACTTTACATGTAGCAAAAGAAGAGTATCAAAGTTCTGCCTTTCAGGCCTGAGAAACCCTGGCAGAGTAAAACACAAGTGGTTGCTGTTCTGGGTACTTTACCATAAAAGGAAATAATATTCAAGTTTTGCAAGAATTTTTTACATTTCAAAAACATACTTGATTATTGTATATAAATATGTAAGAGACCTGCAGAAATGAAATTTAAAGAAAAGATATTTGAAAAGAATATTCAGAGTAAAAACAATCCCCCCCTCCCTTACTCCATACTCAGCATTTAGCCTGCAAATATTAAAACTGTAAGAAATAAGTGCATTTTACGAATATGTGGACCAAATTTTGAAGGTTCAAGTAGGATATGGTAGCTTATGAGGAATAAAAGTTATCTTCAAGGTCAACAGCAAACACAAACCAGTGTTCCAGTCCAAAGACTAGACTAGAAGTGGTTGATGTGGCAAAAAAAAACCCAACCCAAACCAAAACAACAAAGTGTTTAAAACACTGTAGAAAATATTAAGTTACACCCTGCTTGTTCAGGACAAAATGTAAGACTAGATGTATAAGCATCCATACTCACTTTGCTATCAAATTCATGAAAAGATACAGTGAAATAATGACAGCTATACATAACTTTAAGAACAAGGTACCGTGCATATTAGTTGTATCCTGGCAATATCCTAGACTAGGATATCCATGGATGAGACATGGTCTGCAGTAAGGAAATTACTTTTGTTACAGTTAAAAGGAGATTAAATAACCTATTAGAGATTTCTTCCAACCCTAATAGTCTTTCACATGTAAGAGAGAAATGGAAATAGGAGGAGTTGATAAAACAGATACATAGCCTAACAAATGTCATTACTCTAAAACTGAAAGATACCGATGCCAATGCAAAACCAAGACTACAGAAACCATACTTATTTAGTAAGGATTATTTAACCATTTAAAAAGTAATTGATATTAAGGTCAGACAAAGTACAAGTTAAACCTGTAAAAAGCTTTGGGAAACTACAAATTCACAGTCATTAAATATTGAGTATTTTCATAGAAAAAGACCTTGAAAATTGAAATGCTACACTTCTTAACATCATGGCAGTTACGTAGGATTTCATTAGCAGAAAGTCCAAGTTCAGTCAGACCTTACATTCTTTTTGCTTAAATACCTTGTTCAACATTGCAAGATTCTGAAACTAGATGCCTTCATGGAAAGGCTTTTTTCACAAAGTTTATTTTGTATGAATAATATCCTGCATGTTTCTTCACAAACTTAACAACTCATGTGTTTACTGAACCTGAGGCGTATTTAGCTATGCTGATATAATCCCTGTATTCAGTATATGAAACTGAAGTTTAGACCTGAAGTTTAATGCTGTGAGGTCCAGGTTTGGACTGACTTGGCAGACAGCAGGGTACCTCATCAGAAAGATGTTATGACATTCATGAGGATATCCTATCTAAAAAACCAGTTTCTAGCTCTTACAGTAGAAGCAGCAAACTTTAAATACGTACACAGAGAGGATCCCATTCAGGGAAGCTCAATATTTGATCTATCCCTAAATATTTTCTTGATAAAACCTGTGGAGGTGGATATTTTTGTTTTGTTTCATAAACTAGCTGTAGGTCCAAACTTAGATCTGCTTCCTGCTCACAAAAACTTTGGCTATAAAAACTTTACTTTTTCTTCCTTCAACCATCTGTCATTATCCTTACACGCTCTGATCAAAATAATCATAACGGTTCCTCCTTGCAAATTTGAAGAAAAAGCCGTCTGTGCAGTCAGACAGCGTGTACCTACAGCTTTCCCTCTCATTATTTCCAAGATGGTGAACCAGTGTGCAGAGTCTCCTTTTAAAGAGGCATTTTCTTTGCAAGATGTTTTACTGATGTCAATAGCATATGATGTCACGGGGCATATTAACAGCAAAACAAATGAGGCACATTAATAACAAGTGCCTTCACGGAGTTGCTTTCATGGTATACTGATTTCAGAACACACACAGATATTGGGTAGAAACCAGGTACAGGAACACAAAGTGAACTATGAATACTATGTTTGGGTTTGAAATTAATGTTCAACTAAGGTGACATGCCTTGAACACCTGAGGTGGTAAAAAGCTCTGTTGTACATAATGCTTGAGTGATGCCTGCACCGCAGGCAGGAGAGGAGACAGCAAAGCTACCAAGCTTCAGTCTACCCATCTCCAGTACTGCTAGCACTGAAGATACAGCAGCACTGACTTCAGCCAGCAGCACATTAGTAATATACTGAAGCCCACGCTGCTGTGTCTTCATTTGTCCTCACATTTCATCAAGTCTCCGGAGAGCAGTGGGGGAGGTGAAATCCCTCAGCCTGGGATTGATTTGAGTGCCTTGCAGAGATAATTCACACGTCAATACTGTTAACCATTTCATTTTTTCTTGTGAAGGAAGGGAAGGAGAATAACAAATAAGATTGGAAGTTATGTTCAAGCTTCCTGCAAACTCAACAAATCAAGAACTGGAAGCTATATTCAACTGAGTAGAATAGGAAAGGGCATATTAGGAAGTCAAATCTGAAAATCACAACATGGACAGGCAAAACCGATTTTAAGGACCAATTGACAATCAATCAATTTTTTTTTTTCCTAAAGAATATATCAATAGTAGTGTGCTTGCCAAAGAGTTTCTAGAAGTAACAAATGGTCAAAAGAATTGAGTTTTATTAGAAAATGGAAGTCAATTAGTTCAGCGTTTGTTAGGAAATAATTAAGAGAGGTGGCACATAATTTCTTTACATGAGAAAAGTCAGAGCGACTGCCTCAAACTGAAATGTAAACAAGGAAGGTTTAAGATCAAAAAAGAGTAAGTATTAATATTCTAGTAAGGGTCCTAAAATAAATTACATATGGAAGTATACTTTTCACTTAAACACTCTTCAGTAAAGACTTTGAGCTTTTCTTTAAGGGATTAACGGAAAACTGTGGAAAGTTCAGATCAGCAAATCTGATTTTTTATACCAAGTGAACTGTAATAAAGAAGTAGAAGACAGACAAATAAATATAATAAAGGCAAGACATAAAGTCACTTCTCATTAGGGTATTCAGGCTCTCTGAAAGAGATTATAAATGGAGGATGATGATGTTTCAATTGATCTTCTATACTTGGGTTTCTGATAAAGTTTTGACAAACTTTCTTATCAAAGGCTCCTTAGCTCTTAAAAAAATAAACTACATGGAACTATAAGAAAGATCCTCTACAGGGTAAATGACCTATTAAAAGGTAGAATGTAAAGCACGAGAATAAATAGTCACTTTTCATAATATAAGGAAGTTAAACTCTGGGCCCATATGAATCCTCTTCAACATATTTAAAGCCAAGCAAAGAAATGAATAGTGAGGTGACAGAGTTTTGTCATGCTTCAAAATGATTCAGGGTACTAAAAATGAAAAGTGACTGAGACAAGTAGTAGAATGATCTCACAATACTGAATGACGAGACAATCAATCAACGTCAGATGAAATTTAAAACATAGCATTTAAAGGGAAAACAGTCTAAATATATACAGATTTATTAATGTACTCTGAATTATCCCTCGAGATTCAGGAAAGATCTTAGAGTCATTATGGATAGTTCCCTGGAAACATCAGTTCACAGCTCAGGGGCAGTGAGCAATGAAAGCAGAATGGTAAGAATCATTAAAGAACAATGAAGAACAACAGCAAAAACAAAATTATCCCACTTTATAAACCCATGGTGTTCCCACAGCTTGAAAACTGCATGCCTTTCTAAGCAGCTTACCCCAAAAAGGATAAAGAAAACAGATAAAGACAACCAAATGATCCAAGAAGCAATACAGCATCCATACAAAGAAACACCACACAAACTGTGCCTTTCTAAACTTGGAAAACAACAACCGAAGAAAGACAAAGAATCATGCAAAAATAAAGAATGTGATTGTAAAGCAGTTTAGAGAACAAAGTATTTGTTATGCTCCTGTTTGATTTGATGCTTCTTAATTTCTGTATTATCAGGCAGCAGTTTTAAAATTAGGAAAAGAAAACAGGTTTATCTTTTTGACTGTAACCTGTAACTAAAATGTCAAAATTCTTTGCCAAGGACACTGGGGGAGCCAGATGTAAAATCCAAACTCATAAACAATAGATAAATTAATGGAAGGAATGACCTATAACAGCCAGAAACATGTGACTACAACAGCAGGCTTGATCTCTAAGTCAGTAGCCACAGACTACCAGAAGTTGGTGCTCCTATATTCTTTTCACAAATACCTGCTCTTGGCCAGTATCAGAAACAAGACACAGGGCTACATGGACCATGGGTCACCCCTGGTAGGAGACATTCTTGTGTTCCTTGTCTACAAAGTAGTTGGCAATGAGAAACACAAGGAGAACAGACACGGACTTAGTAAAAGAGTAATCAGGTCCTTGGTTTTGGATTTTTATTTTGTTTTTACAAACTTTACTTGGTTTTGTCTCCTATTTAGACATATGTCATTCATTTTGTGCTCTGGATCTATAAATTATAACACTGTACTTCTTTGCCATTTTCATCCACGTTGTGATTGCTTCACTATTGTATTTAGACCTCACACTTCTGAGAAGGTACACCTTCTTATGCTAATTCTGAATTTGTGTGAGCATGCTCTGGGCAGCTGGATACAGTCTAGACAAAAAGGGTCCCTAAAAACCAAGAGTTTTTAATGGGCCGTCTCTCAGGGTTACAAAAATGTACTCAGAATTGCTCAGGGTTTAGTGAGGATTTAGGATCTGAGATTTCTCATCTCTCCTGTCATAGCATTGTAAACTACCTGCTTCCTCTGTAATAAGTGTAAACCACTTTGTTCTCACTTAGATCTTCCCTTTCCCAATTATCAAAGACTAAATGATAAGCTGCCTAGTCTATTTAAAATACGATTGCCCAATGCAAGAAGTATAGGTGCTATAAAACCGCACTGGAAGCTTTAAATATGACTAAAATAATAATTCAGGTTTGACAAAAAGAAGATGTCAAAGTGGTACTCACCTACAAGTTTCTCTATATCACTATATGTACCTAAAGCTACTCATAAAATATATATAAGTATGAAAAGAAACAGAATAAATATTATTTTCCATCCTTTAGTCTCTTACACACGCAACAGAAGTCTCAACCCTGTTGAGGATATATACCCGAAAACTGAACCATAACTTTGACTTTGTTCCTCTTTATCGATATGTATCATCTTTCAGTGTTTGCTTGCCAACATTAATATGAAGGAACCATGTAGGACTCCAAAAATGTCTATTACAATGTAACACATCCTAACATACATGGAGGGTAGAGACTCTTTAGTTATCCCAGTCCTCTTGGAAACCTCACTGCACTTTAGTGCCTGGTTTGAGAGAGGAGAATGATGGCATTTTCCCCCCCCTGAGGACTTAATCCATTCAAGTTTAGCAAAGGCTCAAGCAGAATGAGGACAAACGGAGCTGAAAAAGCAAATGATACCTGTAAAAGAGCTGAAGGAAGCTCCAGCTCCATTCTTCATGGAAATTGCTCTTTTTCCTCATTTACTTGAATTTGGTGACAGTGACTGCACCAAATTAGTAAGCAGCTCTGCCTGCCTTAATAAGAATACACTGGCAAAAAGAAACACATTCCTCCTCTGTTTTTTTATTGCCTGCAAAATGTCATGAGAGATTCAAATTCAAGCAATCAATGTGAAAGAGAATAGACCATAAAAGAAAGGATTATTGCCTCAGAAATAGCTCTACTTTCCCTACCTTTCAATAATGAGGCAAGAACTTTATGGAAGATACCACAGTGATCAGCATGGTGTAAAGGAGAAAGAAACACAAACATGATTTGATACCAGAAAAAAATGATTGGATTTTACACAGTGTGCAAGACAGAGCTAGAAAGAGGGGCCTCTCTTCTTTGCAAATAGGTCTCTTAAGTCTACATATGCAAAGAATGTAGGATTGGTCTTTTAAAATCTGGTCTTACTGCACTGAGAAAATTAAAGGCAAGTACCAGAGAAAAGTGCAAAAAGTCAAATGTATTCCTGCAAAAATTCAGAGTGCAAATTGCATGCAAATGAGTTGCCATTTTCTAAGGGCGCATCTCCTCCCACTGGAGAAGGAAAACCTAACCAAAGCATGCTGCTCACATGCTGTTTATAAGCTATTAAGGTAAACTGAAAGACATGCTCTGCAAATTCTGTTTTCACCTGTTTCTTGCTGATGAAATACAGCCAAAGACCCACTTTTAAAACACTCACAAAGTTAATTTATTCTTCAGTATGAAGCAGAGAGAAATCCTGGGGTGTCTTTGATCATGAAGACATATCTTGTTATGAAATGTATGCCAGATGCTCAGATTCAGAGGGACTTTTTTTGGTCAAATTCTGTCATTAAAATATGTTTTCTTTATATTGAACATTTCTAAATGTCTGTTACTGGACATTCCTTTGGAAATAATTTCAAATGTATTGGTGTTAGCTTAGATACTTTATTTTTACTTTTACATTATTATGCATATGTCAAAATTATATTGAACTCAGCTAGATTACCAATATGAATTTTTCATCTTATCTACTTCAGAAATGCTTAAATAGCAGGTATTTAAAATCTCAACCTTATAGCACAAGCAAAGATTGTTTGACAGAAGAACACCCAACCTTCAATCCCCGAAACCAAGATCCCAGCATCTTTAATGATATTAAGACAAAACTTGAAAGAAAATTGGTACTTTCTGCCTGTTCAGGTAATGCATGGTGTCCATACTCTGAGTGATATGCCATGAAATGATGCAAGAAACTTCTGTATTTCAGGCCTTTAATTTTTCTCAAAACTAACATTTTTTGGGAATGAAATTCATTGGAAGTTTTAAAGATTTACTTCTTTTTAAAACAGAATGAAAATAGTTACCGGCTTATCAACACTCACCAGGAAGAGAAACACACACTGAAAACAGCTCTGTCTAGCAATGCAAGCCCCTTCAGCAGTTTCTCATGGTCTAACCCAATTTTTAGGAGAGATTCAGCTTTTGAACTCATTTAGATCCTGCAACAGTGAGGGGTGTGAGGCTTTAATGGCTTGAAAAATCTGGGACGTCGTGCGTGCAGGCTACCATTCTCCATCTGCGCAACCAAGCTGACAGGAGGGGAATATTCTGAAAACCAATATATCTGTACGGGTAAACTCAGGCAGTATGTTAAAAAGCCACCTGACAGCTAACCTCACTGGATATTAATTAGAGTCTAAATTAGAAACAAATATGATAAATGTGCAGCTCAAATGCATAAAAATTCTCTCTCTTTTCAAATATGGGTTTATGCTATATTTTGGGACACAAACATAATAGCACTCTCAAAATACCCTCGTTGCTTTTTTAATGTAACATTTATTCCGTTATGTTGATTTTGTTCATCTCTGAGCTGGAATTTAACAGTAGATTAGATCACTTTAGAGCTTTTGTTACTATGGTAACACTGCGCTGCTGTTATATTTCTTCACCTCCAATCTCAATTTTGAGGTGACTGGTTATATTTATTCCTGTCCTTTACAGGATCTCAGTGTGATGGAAAAACATTTGGTAGAAGAAAAATGTTAGCATAAGCCCTTACTGTAAGGTGGGCAGTCCATACTTGGTAATTTGTGCCGAAGGTTAAGTGTACTAAGGGTTAAACACATTCGCTTAACTTTTCAGGTGTTTACATTCTAAATTAAATTAAATTACAGACGTGTAAAGTTTGCACTAGTCACCCTTGCACTGCCTCTCTGAATAGCTTAGAGACAGTATGGCACTAGAGAGGTATTCTGAGAAGAGACCAGCTCCAGCTCCTCTTAAGAGATGAGAAATTTATCATCCAACAAAAAGATGCAGAAAATCAACCAAGCAGCATCAACCAGATCTTGGTTGACGCTCTACAAAATCTTCCTCCTCATTGAAGCTGCAGCCCACGCTACAGAAATTTCCTCCACATTAGGACTACAAGACCTGGAGTCTGACTCCATCTCCCAACAGCCCCACTGTCCCATGTGCAGCTCAAACTTCCCATGCACAGAGCTACAGCACTAGTGCTCCATGGGAAGTCTCTTCTGTACCTGCTTGCAAGTACATTGGCCTATGATAGTAGCCACCTTGCATGAACACTAAGTGTTCGCAAAAATACAGATAGTTTTGGAAGCCAGGCTTATTAAAAATATCACCTGACACTTCCCAGTATAGGCTTTTATTTCATGTTGCTTATAATTTTAAGAGAAGAAGATGCTTATATATGATGGTCTAAGAGTAGGGGGTTTAATCTTCTCAGTCTTCCTCTGCAAAAGGAGAAAGACTTCTCAGCTAAAGTACCCTACATACAGATCACCTCCTGCCTAGAATTGCCCTTGGGAGGCAGGGCTTTTTCTCAGAAAACTGCTAAGGAAGTGTAAGGCTATTTTCTTATTAAACTATGACTAATATTGTGCATAGTCCCCTCTAGGCTTTTATAGCATGCTGATTTTTTTCATGAGAAATTTCAAGAAAAATGTTTCGGCAATTTCTAATGTAGAGTTACAGAAAAACACACTTTTCCCATATGGCTTTGTTTAGGATTTGTCTTTAATCATCCTGTGAAAAGCAAGTAAAAGTCCAACTACTCAGGAACCTGTAAAATATATAGCTCACACACGGAGGTAAGGCTCATTTTTGGAAGCTGAACATCTCCAAAATAAATCGTTTCTCCCCAGTGATGCTAGAGCCTCCACTCTCAACCTTCATTCCTAAGGGAGCAACTAGCGTTGTTCCATCCCCTCCCAGCTCCTAGCTGTATCCAAAAAGTGCATGCAAAAACCTTTGCTGCAGACAGCAGGAAGGATTAATTACTTTATAATTAGGGAACACGTTACATTAGCCTAATTCTACCAGCAACCACAGGGTGGCGATCATGTTCTGTGCTAGCAGATTAATGGCTTTTGATCACAAGGTCACTTTGCACAAATAAACATCATGTACATTCTCTCGAAGGGTATTCTTCTGATTCCTTCTCCTAATGCCGAAGAATTGCAGAATTCATCACATCCCACCTGCACCTGATTCTCTTTATCATAAATCTAAATCCCCACTCAGCTTATTTCATCAGTTGGTCTTGTTTCATTATTCTCCTCCTCTGGCAGACTCCAATGAAAATTATTGCATGATGTCATGCTAGCATTCATTTCGACCCAGCAATCTTTTTAAGGTTTGCAGGCTACCTCTCAAAAAGGTATCTGATTAAATAATAACTGGTAAACACTAAACTGCATGCCAAGTAGCATAACTCACTCCAGTGGCTCACTAAAGCTTCATTTGGTTTGTCCTTGAGGCAATGAAAGTAACTACTTAATATCTCACCATGTCTTTGATCATTTTTATAATATTTAGTTACCAAAGAACATTAGCTGAAATGTAACATCTGCTTCTCAAAAAAAGTACTGTTTTCTTTTATTATTTTTTAACTCCTTCCAATGAGATTGATTGAGACATAAAGATGACAGGTATTTACACAGACACCAAGAGCAATTCCACAGAATCCGGTTAATCTGCATTAGTACAAACAGCAAAATAATGAAGATAAAGAAATTATTCAGAGTACAATAAGAGTCATGGTTGCATTTAACAACTAAAAGAGGGTGAACTGACCATACTTGGAGGCAGGCAACATTCTTTGGGGATTAAAGCACGTTGGCAATTCCCTGTGAAAAAGACATCTTGTTTTGCTAATAAGTTGTGTGATCATTCACCTGTGTGCCTGTAAATGTTCTTAGATCAGACTAACAAAACTCAAGCCTACTTTGTACAGGACTAAGTATGCACACAAGAGAGGAGAAGAAGATGATCAGACTCTGCAATATTCACTTTGTCTAGATGTTCCCAGGTTTTCCAATTTGATTTTAAAATAAAAAGATATAGCTAGGGAAATGAAAGTTTATGTATAAAGTAGGCCAGGTTGATCTTGATGGAGTGAGAGAACCTGTCTGGAATAAAGATGATTATGCCCTACAGGAGAAAATAAGAATGGGCAACTTATTTAGGATGCAAATATTTTGACATTTATTCAGTGCGTTACTTGGCAGCAGCAGCAGAAATAGCACATATCCTTCCTGTACTGTTCAACAGAGAGGCACAACAGGAAAAATCATAACTACGGAAAAAATATTGGTTCGATATAGTATTACTGGGCAGAAATCTCTGGCCATAGAACCAGGGTGCCTTGATTTTCAGAGTTCTGAGTCAACACACAGGTTGAAGGTGTGTACCTCTCACCAGAGAAAAATATGATGTATGTTGGTAGAGAAAAATCTGGTTCACTTGCTGGACATACATGATTTTGTTACAAAACTAGGCAAAAAGTTTCATCCTTTCTTGGTCTTTGAAGCATCAGATTGCATTTTTGATCCGTGCTTACTAGTTCTTGGGGAAGATCTCTTATGGATAACATATCTCTGGCTTCTATCCATACATGAACAAAACCAGGTAGATGTAGCAGTTCGAGACATGGTCTAGGGGTTAGGGAGATGTTGGATGAATGTTGGACTAGATGATCCTAGAGGTCTTTTCCAACCTAAATGATCCTATGATTATACAAATTAAACTCCACAACACTGGTGAAACCTGTCTCCCAAATCCTCTGGTGTGTGAAAAGCCATAGCACATATTGTTACTCCGAAGGCGAAAGCCAGTCCTTCCATATTAGGTATCATCAGTACTGATTTTCATTAAGTAAAGAGAAAGAAGGTGGCTGGCCAAGAGAAGAGAAAACCTGTCACTTTGCTACATCTCCAGGAGAGCTCTGGTTCACAGGAGGGTCCAGCAAGTGGAAGCATCTAGAAATAGCAAGATGTGGTAGCTGAATCAGCCAGTACATAGTCAGGGCTAAAAAACCTTCCCAAACACAGGAAGGACCTGAGGAAACATTACAAAATGCTAAGCTGAGAAACTGAAAAACAATTGTAGGCATTTTAGAAGGTATTCATGCATGCATGGAGCACAAGCAGTGTGCTAGCCCTGAAAGAAAATTCAGTGAAGTAGCTGAGAAACACAAACCTGCATCCACGGGCAACTCTTCTGTATCATTAATTAAATTCAGCCTGCTCTCAGAGAGAGTTAAATGTTCTTGAAGAGAAAGAAGAGCATCTCCAGACAGAAGTGTTTATGCGTTTAAATTCCTCTGTCTTGCTTCTATGGACAGGCAAACACATTTGCCATTTAAGTTGCAATCAATCGATCAGACATAGGTAGGGTGTCTGCCAGTTGAGTTTCAACTTGCTTTCAGTGGGCACAGATGGACACAGAAATCCTCCCAAGGTGAGGAACTTGTGAAACGGGCAACTAACACCAGGTTACCTAACACTGGGAGAGTGAGCCTGGACTCCATGTGCAAAGGAAGGTCAGAGTCTCACAGCTGTCCTTCCTCAGAGTTTAGCAAGTCCCTTCTAGCAAAGACACTTGCGTTACTCACTGGGTTGGGGTAACTCACACAGAATAAGGAAGATACAAAATTAAGACTTTGACTTTTTCTCCCCATTTAGCAGAAAGGGTGTAGAAGTATAAGTGTCGTACTGTTTCTTTTCCTTCCCTTTGAGAGTGTACCAGCAGGTTTGTGCTGCTTTGTCGTGACATTTCAAGCAGACAGCACCATCTTACTGGAGCAGCCATCTGCTCTTTGATATGAGACCAGATCTGAAGTGCAAAACTAATCTGTATGTAATCCTCCCTTAGCAGACAGGCACAGCAATGCTTTGGGTTTCACTGTGAAATAGGCAACTTGCTCTCACCAACACAAGTGCATCTTAGCTACCTCTAGAAAATCCTAATAGTAATGGAGTATCTTGTGGATCTTACCTGGAGATCGAAAGATGAAGTGAAGTGTACTCGCGGCTCATCTCATCCAGCTGTCTCCTCATTAAAAATGATAGTGACTTGTACTCTCTAAGACTTGGCAGTGAGCTATGTGAGACATATTGGCTATATCACAACATCCCATTTCCCAAGACTAACACACTATTCAACAAAGCTGGTCTGAAGAAAGAGCTCTTAGCTTGGATGCCTGCTTAAAAGTTTTGCTTTCACTAAGGAAAATGCATGATTTTACCGTAGTAGAGTTGGTTGAAGATGGCTGTGCCCTCCTCACAAGGCTTTAAATTAACCAGTTCAACACACTAAAAGGTACCTAGCTTGTCTAAGTATTTCAGAAAGGGCTAATTAGACCATACTAGTTGGCAAGAGCCTTGTACTGAAATCTTGAACTAGGCAAAGCACTTGGAGGTTGGCAGCCAGAGCCCACAACCAGAAAAGAACAGAATCAGAATCTGATTCAAATGGAAACTTTGAGGCCCACTAAGAGAATGATCATGTTTTCTATCTGCAGGGAAATAATAAAATGATAGCACTAATGGAGGTTCTGAAATTCCTAAATTTTTATGCTGCTTAGTGTTTCAGGTACTTAGATGCAGCACTTTACCAGGTATGAGGGGAAAAAACTGCAATTTTCCTAATTACTTTTTCTTTTCAGAACAGGTCTTTCTTTTTCACATTAAAATTTTTCTTAGTTCAAGTGTACAACAAAAAAGCATCATCCATGTCTGTGGTCACAGATGAGACTGGGTCCTTCTGCTGACACATTTTGGCTAGATAAATTTGGCTGCTTTCACACATTTTCTTGATTAGTTTTTTAGCATTTTACTTTAAAAAGACAGTAATTCCTTTGAGGAATGAAAAGAGAATTATGCATAACTTGTCAGAACCTCATCTGCTGGAAAGCAATGCAAGTCAGGGTGGCTCTAATTTGGCCAAGTAGAAAACAAGATGTTTACAGGAGAAGTGGTGTAGAAGAAATTTAACAGCTCTCATTTAAACACATGCTTTCCAGTATATAAGTAAAATTCTTAACATATATTTGCAAGTACTCCATAAACATTCTGTATATTTAATCCATTTTTGCTTTATTAAAGTGGTGCAGAGAAGAAATTATCTGCCTTACAGTATTTATTATCTTCTTAATTCTGTTTCAGTTTTGTACTGTGCTTTCCCTAGTCAAGGGCACTAGATTTCTAATCATGTTTTGTTCTTCAGTATTTTGTGTCCTTGCAGCTGATTCGAAACAAGGATGCTGAAGAAAGAATAAGAAGGTTTTTACAGTAGTCCTCAGCTGATAACAATATTTGAAGTAGCAGCTGATCATATGGTTCAAAATAAATCTCAAAATCAAAGATAATCTGAATGTGACATATCTGAATTTAAACCATAAATGTTGTCTGCTGATTTGATGATGCTTGTTCTGATCTGTACACAGCTCTCAACGAAGGATCACACTCAATGCATCAGGCACCAAAATGTGAAACATTTAGCTTAGAAGCCTATTTATTTAGGAATTAGGCTTACCAAACTAGTGAGAGCTGCTTTAGTCTGCTCATGCCCTGAGAGTCAGAAGTGAAGAGGTTAAGGCAATTTCATGCTGCTTTGTTTCTGACAGCATGAGTCCAGGGGCTGTGACGTCCATCTGCAGTAAAGCGCTCAGCCACAGGCAATGTGGTCTTCCTGCTTTTTACATTGCTTAGATGTTCTATGAGGGTGATAATAGGATTAGCTGGAAAAGCTAAATGCTGGACCCTATGTTTGTGTTGCTATGTTTTACACACCAGAGAAGCGGCAATTGTATGTAGAAACATAGTAGGCTCTAAAGGCTGAAGTATCAGATAAAGATGTTCCATCTCTGAGACCGACTTGCACTTTGACAAATGTGTGCTGTTGTGCCATCAAAAAGAATGATTACAGTCTTCAATAGGAATATTTTGGGCCCTATCAATTTATGTATGGAGTTGCCCTGACTTAAGGAAATATCCTCTCCTACTGAACTGTAAAAGAGCAAAACTGCAGCTCACTATAATTTAAAAAGAAAACTTCAGTGCCATAATTTATTGTTAAAATCTTTGCCTCCCTCCAATTAGTGCCTCTAGGTATGAACCCACCCATCTCTTTCCAGAATCATCTCTCTCCTTTCCCCCAGGTACTATGATTTTAGTCTTCCAAGTCCATGGATATTCACTGTGATTACTCCCAAGGAACTAACCTTAGCACAAGTACTTGCCTTCATGCTTTCTCTTAAGGGCAACAATGGGTGACACCCACTAGCTCTGTGTTAAAGAAAGCCCTGTGTTATTCTGTGTTATGGACAGAGAGCTAAAAGAAAAAATACATCATAAAACTCCAATGAATCCACATATATGCTACTTCTACCAGCTATCATCATCCATCAGCTGTTAAGCATCCTGGTAGACACAGATACATATTCAGCTCACTCTCTGCATTCCAGCTTGCAACTCCTTGTTAGCCTTCACTCATCATACATTAGGACAGGCCCTTTATACCCTTTTCTTGTTTGTTTGTCTGATCTCTTGAATTGAGCAAACCAACACATGCAGTTTTCTCCTAGAGGAATAGCTTTCACCAGATGACTGGACCCACTGAGTGATTTAACTACTCAAGAGTAGTTAAATACTCAGAACAAAAAAATAACACAGATATGCATGTCACACAGAGAACTAACAAAAGATTTTTTTATTTTTTCCATATCTTCTATCATATATGATTACATATGCCTCCTTAAGCCATATAACTTGAAAATAAGAACTTTCAAAATCAGTGACTATGGTGTCAATGTCTGTCCTTGTGTGCCAGGTTTGTTACGATATTTTCAACAGTCTTCTGCATTTATACTGAGATTTTCAAAGTATAGCTGAAAGCAACCCATCTTTATTTCTAAAAGATGCAAGATTTTGTGGTCATAGTCTGTTCATGTTTGCTTGAGATGGGTGAATTTTAATATGTCTGAAGTGTGTAGGAATGAAAAAAACTTCAAAACCACATCCACAGTTTGGGTTTTAGTGAAGCTATTCACAGAGAGCTGGTGAAATTTTAGGGTATTTGACAAGTTTTGTCTGAAATTGATGCTGCTAATGAAACTTAGATATCCTCGTATAAACTTCAGTAGTATTCCCTCTTTTTCATCCTCCCTCCTGGGCCAGTTTCTTTTTTACTAAAAACATGAGAACATAATTCAAGAGACACTTACATTGCTGCTTTTATATCAAGCAATGCAGCTGCCTCCTGAGTTATCCTCTTCAGAAGATATTTTAGTAATAGAGGGTAAGCACCGGTTTACTAAAACTCTAATGTTCTTTTGGCACAGATGCTCTGGTGAAATGAAAGAGACTTCAATGGCTCTGGAAACTATGAGGTTCAGTCAATTCAGCCAGGCTTGGTAGGTTACCTGCAACAGAAAATGGAGGAGCTGGCTGGTCCAGGAATCTACTGGTTTTTCATGCTCACTAAGGTACCAACCAATGTAGACCTTCCAACACAGACCTAGCCCCATCAACCCCTGTTTAGATGCAAATAATGTCAGTAAATGGTGATATTTATCCACCAGGTACAACTGTGGTTCACAAAAACCAACTTTTAACATCAAGCTAACAGAACGATTTCGCAGTGAGCATGTTTGAGTGCCTTCTCACAATCAAGCCTTCTGCTGGATAAACACCTTCCAGAAAGCATCAAGAAGTTTTTTTGCTTCCTAAAAGCACAACATGTCTTGGACTCCTGAGCAATACATAGGCAAGTGTAGGTGTGACTAGCAGCGGAACTATGTTCAACTCCAGGCACCGGCTGATAGTCTTGGGAAGGCTCACTTTTGCCATGAAGATGTGATCCATTAAATTGCCTCCCATCTAATCAATCCATTTCCCCCCCTCTCCTTTCCCTTTAGGTTTTTTTCTTGCTTTTCTATTAATGTATCCCCTTCTTATTCTGGTCTAGAACAAAGAGGAGAGATGAGCCCAGCTGCAGCTCTGGAGGTGGTGTATTGTTTACAAGTTATAGCATTAGTACACACTGACCACGCCTGTACTCCTCCTTCAGTTATACTATGCAGTAGTGGGAGCTAATGGGAACTTCTTTGGTTCTTACTGAGGCAGAACTCTTATTGGACCAGTGGGATTTTGATCCAAATAATGAAAATACCACAGCAAGTTCATGATATTATATTTCACAAGTGGGACTTTCAGATGTCAGAAGATTTCAGCTAGTGTATCATATGGATTGCTGGATTGAAGAGCTTGCACAATGGGAATATGAGATTGACATCCAAAAAAAGCATGTCTAGGATAAAGAAAAGTTGCTTCATAAAGAGCAGACCTTTAAAAACACTACATTAATACTAAAAATATACACTGGGGGCTGCCATCGCAGTCTAGATACACAGTTTCTACAAAGACAAGCCATTTATTTTACTGCAGCTACCTTATCACGGGGAGTTGCTACACTCAGCTCTATAAAGACTCACTGTTATCATCAGTGCCCCTCTTACAAGTCAGACAGTATTATTCCCATGAATGAATGTGAGTTACCTAGCTCAGGGGGTTACATGGTGTAGAAGCCTTCATACGGATATTTAGTCATAAATACTATCATTACAGAGGGGAACAAGCACTTGTGCTTCTGCGATTAATGCATCTGCTATGACTCAGTAGAGTCATTCAAAGGTCATACTACAACAATCTGTCCAATAGAGCTGGAGTGTAACTGATATCTGTCCTCACATTGCAAGCGTGCAATGGAAAAGAGCAAGGAGTCTGGCTATAACATATATTCTGTATTTAAATACAGCAATAAGTTCTTACAGCTAATAATGAATGAGGCACAGCTTACATTTCTGATACTGTACACAGAACAAGCTATTTACCACTAATATTTTGCTTCGCTAGCCTCAGAAATGTGAACAGATTCATCTGGCATATTTTGGACCTTAAGAAAAAGGAAGCAAGTTCTGATATAGTCCACCAAAGTGCAGCACAAAGATGAATTGTACAGCCTGCCAAAGCTACATCAGGGCAGTAAGTTATTAGTTATTAATAATCTGCTCATTACTGTAAAGGTATAGCAGCTGGAGATGGCTCACTGCTGTAAGCGTTCATAATGGCTCTTTCTTCTATCAATATTCCTAGATCTAGGAAGCAGAAAAGAAAGATCTCAATAAACTGTTACTCACTAATGAAAAAAAAAAAAAAAGGAAGGGATAAGAGAAAAGAAAGTATTTTGAGTGTGACTGCTTCAATTCAAACCAAACTGAACATAGTCAATACCACAGCTGAACCGCCAGGACTTTTAGGAGCCATAGAGCAACATAACATTAACTGCAGTAGATTTTGAAAAATCATTACTTTAGTCCCATGATACAAATATTGACTTTCATGTGGTCTCTCCGTGGGCTAATCCATCTTGTTATTTTTGTAATCCTCATTTCCACACTTTGTAAGCCTGAATCATGTTTTCTATGTAGTAGAATGTTATGTCAAATAAAGATATTCAAGAGGCTCCTAAAACCTGGTGAAAGGCCTTACCCTTACTCAGAGTTTCTTAAGTAGCATTTAATTTCTCAAAGGAATAACTGCAACACATCTCAGAAAACACTGCATTTCAATGACTGCATAGTGGGCTGTGGACAGGAGTGAAGTATTTGTCATTCCAGGTAACTAGCAAGCACCATAAAGGAAAACACTAACATATTTTAGTAAAAAAATCTTTTCAGACTTGATCGATGAATGATATGCCTTGCTTGCATTTTACAGTGCCTTCAGAATTTCCATTCTAATCTCATTTTATGTTTCCCACATTTTTCTGATAGTGTCAAGCTTCTTCTCCCTACCCCCTTAAAGGGAGGATTTTTATGCATCTTGGGATTAGCTGAGAAAAGATGGCAAAATCTTATTCGCTCATAGAGAAATTTAACATTTCATCCCAGCCCAAGCAAGCAGTTTGGTGAGCAGGGGAATTTACAAGCCTCGACTTCCTCACAATTCTTAGCCTTTCAGATTATAGGGTGTTCTTACTTTCTTGACTACAAAATATCCCTAACCTGCATTAATAACGAGATGTGTTATGGCTTTTGAAATAGAAAATAAGGTTTAAAATCTTATTTCTGTAGTGAAGATCTTAAAGTTACTAAGAGGATAGATGAGCCTTTTTTGGCTACTACCCCAAGATGGGAGAGGGCACTCACTGCAGAGTGAATGTGCACAAACAAGAGAGTGCAATGGGCTAGTAATAATGTACCCTTTTTCATTTCCATCTCCTTTTGCAACTGAATAAAGCAACAAATCCTGTGAAGTCTTCCACTCTTAAAGTGGAATGATCAGATCAACTATTGTAAGAAAACCTCTACTGTCTATTTGTAAAAGTAACTCTCTATATATAGAACAGAAAAGTAATTAATGTAGGACTGGGTGGAAAATACATTGCATTACTTTGCACTAAGGCAAAAATATTGACTTACAGAGCATGTTTGCTTTATTTTTGTCATTAAAGGTACTTAACAATATCGAAGAGATGTGCGGAGATAAGTTTGTGCTCTAAAGATACTGCTGAATTTGCAATGAATTCCAAATTTGTCAATGAATTTGCACCGCTTGCTTCCAATAATTTGCTAATCTGTTGTCTCAGTGTGACAGCAAATTCCTCTTGGAAGTGGGAGTTTACTACACATCAGTTTGTCTCTTTAAAACATTATGATAAGAATCATTTTGGCCTCGTTTTTGACATCCCGTGAAAAGCTAAGCCTATTCAGCTTAGAATTGTTTATTACTCACCTGAAAACACATCACTGATAACTCCACTTTGATCTGTCCACAATTTGCATCCACTATTTATGTCTCCACTGTCAGACTCAGTAATTCAGGTATGGATTAATCAACATTATCAGAAGCAAGGACTGAGAGCCTAAAGTTAGTATACTGAATACAAGGACAAGCTCCTGTTCTATTAACAAGATGTTTGCACAGGCATTTTGAAGTTTTGTTTTTCATTCTTCTCACTCCCACAGTACCTCGAAACTCAAAAAGGAAATTAATACTTCAATTATTTTACAATAGAGAATTTCTCGAGTGACACCTAGTATTTTGTTGTAAAGAAAAGCCAGTTACTATTGGTTTAAGCACTACTGCTTCACTGTTCTCATAGAGTGGGCACTGTTTCTATGGTCATAAAGAATGGCATGTTGTAAAGGTGTGGCACAGAAATGCCTTAACCTTAAGGAATGAGTATCCGTGTACGTTGCCAGACAAACAGCCACAGAGAATCCCATCTACTGAACACACAGCAGCAGAGTTGCAAATCTCTACCCTGTCCTGCCACTCAGACATCCGCTCCCATATGCTGATGGTACTGTAGTTACTACCCCTGATTATAGACATGTCAATAAAAAGAAAATTTGGACCACACACATCTCAATTTGAGAAGCATTGAGGCATACAGTTACTGAGTTTCATTTCCTACCATTATTTGTTATTCTACAGATAAAATTGTAATTTCAGCGGTCTCATCAAACCAAATCTCACCTTTAAGCACTTATCAGGCCTTAGCTAGAAATTTCAGAAGGGCTGTTGTAGTGCAAGATATCACTTATCTTCTCATCTCCTTGTTGTCTTGCAAACTATCCCAGTTTAGTTTCATTCATAGCCTAGGGTGTATGTTTTATAGTCGTATTTAACTGCTAAAAGGCTGGCACTCCAACTTCGAAGCAGCAGTTTTCAAAACCATTTGTGAGGCAACAAATACTTCTCAGATCAAGCTTTTCTTACTGACATTATATTTAATTATTGAAATTATGAGACAGTTTAATCATAACCAGCCATGCAAGCTTACCACACACTTAAAAGATAGTCCCAGATTCAAATAGATGTTCCCAACATGAAGTGCAGCCGCACAGCCCTGAATTGGTATTGCTGCTAAGCCTTTGTCTTTGGATGAAAGCTGATGAGCAGAACCAATGTAGTAACAAAAGGCTGTCCCCTGCAACCCCAGAGCTCATAGGACACATGTAGAAAAAGTTGCTGATTCAAGTACATTTCCAGGTATTAACCACTTGTGGTCTGAATTTACCAGCTGGGGGGAATACAACAACTTATAGGTGCTTTCTTGGCCAAAATGAACATATTCATGCTATAGGAGCCACCCTGACTGTAGTAGTACTTTTTGTTAACATGAGCCCGTATTTAAATTATAAAGTTATTTCACAATTCAAAGCTTAGTGCCTAGAGCTACTTTCTGTGCTAGAGAAATCTACACTGTGGTTTTCATGACGAATAATACCTGTATTGTTTACAGAGCAGGGCTGGAGACAGCTCTGCTTGCTACCACCTGCAGGCATTGAAAATTAGAACAAGTACATGCTTAATCATTTACCAGGGAAATGGAACAGCTACAATAACAACAAAAAATAAAAAAAGTAAAGGTTTTACTAGATTAAACCAATGCTATGAATAATGCAATATGCTACAAGAGTGCCAAACATCAGCTCTTTTAGACCAAACTTTCAACAAGCAGATTCATTTGCTAGTAGAGACCTTTTTTCTTGCTCACTACTTGGAGGCAGCTGAGAAAATTTAGTGAGAGTAAAACCAACTGCAAGTGGAAGCTCAGCTTCTAGAAAATAGATACAAATTAATTCTGATTAAAACACTGTGCTCAGTTATAGAATTATTTGTATATGGCAGTCATAGGTAAGAAAGTGATCGGTAATTCTTTGGCTTTGATTTAGTACAGTGGGTTGATTTGGTCAAGCAGTGAAGTATCTGAGAGACTATCAGACTTCCTCATACACACAGCTCTCCAGCTGGGCTCCTTTCATTCCCTGATTGGAAGCACTTACAGTGGAGGTACATTTTAGTCTGCTTGTAAGATAAGCGGCTTTACCATAGACTGAAACAATAATTCTCAAGATCAGAGCCTGGCTAAAGTTTTATTCTGCTGGGTTTTTTATGAGGATAGGTGCATCTCAGGGTAGCAGCAAAAGGAAGCTCAGAAGATCTCAACAAACCCGGTAGAATAAATAAATATTTCTCCCTGTTTAACTTGTTTGCATCCTTAGTAGTTGGGTTGTTAATTAAAAGCAAAATAAATTTAATGTGAATTAAAATTAATAGAGGACACAGATGTACTCAGTTTATATGCACCACATTTTGAAGTCAAAGGCATCTGATGTAACTGCTTCAGTTTAAAAATACAAATGAACTGCCAGAATTACATTATTATCAACATCATAAGAATTTAGAGATTCCTCTCTTTCTATTTAATCCTTATAATAAAGACAAGATTTTTCTTAGCAGATAGCATCCTTCAGGATGTACAATTCTTGTACAATAATTGTCTCCTAGGACATATGAGGCATCTGTAGTACCTAATGTTCAAGAACTTGATGTCACTGATGTAAGACACTACAGAGGGATGGGCAACTTATTTTTATTAATGATATCATTTTAGCTTTGAAAGCTGTTCTTCACATATACTTGAGTATCAACACACTGTGCCTGCCAAGCAGCAATCAACCGCCTATTGCATTTGCCAAATATGCACCTCTCATAGCTGCTTACAAGAGCATTTCAGGCTGAGACAACCATCAACCTCATAGTTTCAAAATGCGTTGGATGAATTTTACCCAGTACGATCAAGAGTTTCTGGTAATGCATACTCCCCAAAACATCTCTACAAAGGCAACCAATTTGGGAATGTTACTGAAACCAGGCCAAGAAGTGAGGGAGCTGACCTTAGGAGCCCCACTGGGTGAGAGATGCTGACCCATGCAGAGAACTTAGCTGGTTTGCTAGTCACTCCTTGCCCATTATGAACAATGAAAATAAGTCACCTGTCAAACAATTTCACTGACATATTATGAACCTGTGATGCCAAGGCTTGCTAGCCCTTATTTCTATTATGTCTGCCTTGGATTCATGGACTTTTCCACCCGTACCTGTCCCGGGATGACTACTGGGATCGCCTCCCTTTCAGACAGGACCATTCCGAGGACCCACCAACGGTGTACTGAGGGAGAGGCTGATCTGGGTTTTAAGAAAAAGTGCAAATACTAATAAACTCCAGTAATCAATGATGTATTGATCAACAGCCTTCTTGAAAGAAAACATTAGAAAGGAATACCTAACCGTGAATTTGTGTCATCCCCCGTTTACATGTCACCTCAAATTACTCCAGGCAGGCTGCATCTTAAGTTACAAAAGTGGAATAAAACATAAGCCAGTGTCTTTAACCAAAGTCCAGAGGCTCATACAACTCTGTTGATAATGCTGTTTGTAGTAGTATCGCCTTGGGCTCCTCAGAGGTGCTGGCAGAGGTGCTCACCTGGCATACAACCTGCATCACCAGCAACACCATCGTGCTCACAACTAACCTTGCACCTGTATTGCAACACCTGCAACAAGAGTTTTTGCTAGTGTTGCTAAGCAAACCAGGGTAAGCAGTGGGGATGTTTTCACATCTCCTTGCAAAAATGCTGAAGCAGCAAAAATGGAGCAGTTCTCCAGCTTCAGCCTTGTTCATCTGAACTACTTGTGACCAAACAACTTTTTAGTGCTCTCCAGAAGAGCAGGCAGTGGGTGTCTTGGCTTGTTTCCTTGCCACCTGCAAACATCAGTTTTAAGGAACCTGAAAACAAGGTCTTCCTCTTTCTTGCCCTGTCCTTCTTAGGCACTCATGCCTGCATGGAAGCAGGACTTTCACCATCACGACCACTACAATCATGTAAGGCTAAAAGCAGACACAGGATCACTGTAACAAAGACAGATCATCATGTTTGTGGGGCCTTCACAACTGCTATACCCTCACATTTTGCTAGCAAAAGGTGTGAGAAAGAAAGGGAAAAACCTGGTTGGATTTATATACAACATGACAGACACAAGCATACAGGGACACTATGAAAACTTTTTCTCTGTTAAATAAAAGCCTCTGTACTTTGTCTCAAGTAGGCATCCAAATATTGGGCTACCCAAAAATATCTTGTGGTTTGTATATTGTGTGTGAAATATTTCACCTTCAGCATTCTCTGAGCTACCTGCATTTTGGGAAGCAGCAGCGGTTTATGAGAAAAGCTCCTCCAAGTATTTAACCTAGTTTAGGGAGCTAGTGCTGCAATTGTACAAGAGGAGGAAAAGAAGTGCTCAGAAGAGACCTGATTTTCATGTTCTTTGGGTTGGATGGGTTACTGGAAAAAAGTTCTGTTCACTTGATTTCATCATTTAAAAAATGCAAAAGTCTCTGCGTTACTGATATACACATCAGATTAAAAAAACAACTTTTTTTGAGACCTGTGTGAGTTTATGGTGCTAAATGGGTCAGTCTGGGTTCAGAATCAGGATCTGTGCCCAGCCACCACAGCTTCAGCACGTCTGGATAACAAAAAAAGAAAATACATATAACACAGCCAAATAAAGGCCACTAAGAGCTGCCCTTATTTCCTGTAAGAAAGTAAGACCACAAGGGTAGAAATAAATTAGGTAAAAATTAAGAGCTTTTTAAATTCTAACTAGTAAGCATATCACCCAGAGCTAGACAAACCACTCAAAAGAAAAAAACCCCCAAGTCTATGATTTTTTGTTTTTCGGTAGCTGGGAATACTAATGCAAGAGCTCAAGGCATATACATTAATCCCTCCTAGCTATGCAGAAATAAAACGTTCTGTTCAGTGCTGCTTTCTTCAATGCCATTTTAACAGGAGTTTTTCCACCAGCTTCCTCTCCACAATAAAATATAATTTAATTTAAATAACAAAATAATACCCTAAACAAAAGCCAAGAAAGGTGGACATTAATTAGAAAGCATTCAAGTCCTAGCCTTGAGATAGATTACATCTTTTCTACAGTTTAAAAGAAAGGTTTTATTTGTTTAATTTGTGTTCTAAGTCAGCAGTGAGGTGCTTGGAGTTCAGCGATGTTGAAAGAGGAGGGTCCATGCACAACCACAATGCAGGCTTTTCCCCTTGGCACTGTTGGAAAATAATCTGGCATATGCACAGGTACAGAGAACAATGGTCTATCAGCAGTGCAAATATAAGTCTGACAACAGAGCAGAAAAGCCCTGCAATGTCATGCCTGTGTGCAGAAGAACCCATTTACTTGACACTCTGATAAACTTGTTTTAGCTGAGAAATAATAGAAAAGAAGAGCACCCTTGAGAAAAGCGGCAACACGATTTAGGAGTGAAGGTGTTTGAGTCCCTGCCTGTTTGGAAACACCTGCAATGGTGACACTGCCCTTCCCAGTGTTTTTGGAGGATGCTAACATATTCAGTATGGGTAAGGATACTAATTTTCAATGCAAAGGTGAGTAATCTTAAAACATTTTTACCAAGCATTTCTCAGTCACTAGAGTCAAGCGGAATGTAACAAGCAGGTCTAATCAGCTATCACTTTTCTGTTATCTGAGTTTGACTCACATGAAACTTCTCATATACATGAGAAGATAAAACATATAGCAACAATCTCTACCAACAGTTTTCTAAATGCAAGATGAGTTAAGAAAAGCAAACTAACAAAAAAATAACCCTCTGAAATGCTTCCCATACTTTCAGCAAATGAATGCAGCATTTCTCCCTTTATTTGCGTCTCATTTGACTCAGGAGATTTTCACAAGACATAAATAGATTCAATTTTTTTCAGAGGCCTAGAATAAAGATAAATGCTCTTGATCTTTTAAAACTTTGTACTATGTGCAAGCCTTTTCAGACACACAAAGTGGAAATAAAAACCTTCCCTATGTTGTACTTAATTCATTCCCCATTCCACTATGATTACAAACCAATTCTAATTTATCATAAAGAAGTTACTGGAAACACATAACTCACCATTGAACCTCACACTAGTGTGGCTTTTAAGAACACATTCATGCTTTCAAAAGTGCAGAGAGAAACAGAGAGAGATGAGACCTCTTGAGAAGAATCTGAAGAGAGGTGCTCTTCAAAAATCTTAATTTAATACATTTCCCACAGATCAGAAAGCGTAGGTAAAGCATCTGACATCAAACAAGTAGGGGATGGGAAAGTTACAGTGGCTGAACATGGTTTCAAACTTAAAGAAGTGGTGCATTTTATAGGAGTGTTTTTCTTTCCTGCCTTCTAAAGAAATCCTATGAGCAACAGTGAGTCTCTACTGATTACAAGTATCCCCCAGGCTAGGGAGCAGGTATGCAGCAGCAAGGAAAGCACTCTGGTGACATTGGTAGAAAATCTTCTGAGGGCCTTATGGGCTCCAGGTCCCTCCTGGTCAAAGAGAAACATGTCTGTACTGTGGCAGACAGGCACCAGCTCCATGGGGCATCCACTGACCCAATGGCACCACTAGAGCAGAACTTCCACTTTCAAAAAAACACCATTAAAAGAAAGTTTTCACCATCATCACTGCAAATAAGCTTGAAAATATGAAGTGGAAAGGGCTGAAGTAATTACTTGTGTCTGTGCCTACAGAGACTTGATTAAAAAACAAAAAAAAGCCATTTGTGGATCAAACACTTTACCAAAACAATACAGGTGCAATGTTTGTGGTGGTAGGGTGGGAAAAGCAAAGCAGAAGAATCACATGTGGTGCTGAGGAATCTTCTGGGCTCTCCCTGGGGTCTGCTCCTATCCTGCTCTCCTCCCTGGGTCTGCCCCTGTCCTGCTCTCTTCGCTGGGTCTGGGGTTCACTCCACAACCAGCATCCCCTCAACAACAGGAAGCAACTAGTGGTGTTAAAAAATAAAAACAAACCAAAAAACCCTTTACTAAAACAAAGGAGTTCAGTTTGTCCTGGAAGATGTGACTCTCAGAAATGCTACTGAAGATTGAAATCCCTTCCAAGCCTCCTAGGTTCATGTGGCATGCCAGATGGTAAGAGCAATCTGGTCTGTGATCCTCACTTTCAGTAGGACTGAGCAGTTTTCCTACAGCTCCTTAATGACAGGTATCTACTTTTCAATCTGGATGAGCACAGATGATCTCAGAGCTGCCCTCCCTATTTCTGCTTTCCCCAGCCACTTTCCTCTGTGCTGTGTTCCCCCATCTCCCCAAGCTCTTGGGACAATGCTCATCACCAAAAAGTCCTTCCGTGGAAATTGTGAGTGCTCTCACCTATCACCTTTGCTGATTCTTGATCTTCAGACTTACTTGATATTATGCTTCTCAAAACTTGTGGAGATTGTTATGGCCACACACTGCACATCATTCATGGTAAAGTAATATATATTTCTTGCCCAATCATGTCTGGCATTTGTTATATTTTGAAATGACTACTGACGACTTAGCTTTTTAGGAGGGAGAGATTAGTGTATCTGGTAAGGCCAGTGTGGTTGTCACAACAGCGCGGATCAAATGTAGCCCTTAGGTGAAAATATGCAAGTACATTTATTCAGTGCATTGTTTTCTCTATGTGAGAAGTCTTGTTATTTACACAATACAACTGAGGCATATGTCTATGTGGTGGGTTAACCTTGGCTGAGTGCCAGGTGCCCACCAAGCCACTCTATCACCCCCCCTTTTCTTCCCCTCTCCCTCCTCAGCAGAGCAAAAAGAAAG